>QANX01006764.1:0-10488 GCA_003254975.1 Ochetophila trinervis
GTTTAATGAGTTTAATTTAAGTAAAATTTTATAATACAAACATAAAATAACACTATACAAACACAGTTGAACATGATACGTTATCAAGCATAACCTCACTTTGTTAGTTTTTTTTATCGATATTGGGGTAAAAAAAAAACGTAGGGTTGGTCTTTAGTGGGCCGGGTCAGAGTGGGTTCCTATTGAGCTGGGTCACATATTGAATCCAGAATGAATGAGCTTTGACAGAAAAAGCGTGAATGCTGTGCATTCCTCTAGTTCGTTTGGGCGTAATTAGAGACGAATTAAGTTTGGAGAAAAATGGCGACGTCGTCGAGCAGAAGTGGAAGCACTAGCAGAGGAAATACAGCCAAAGCCATGGTTGCCGATCAGATCTCTCAGGCCGTACAGTCCACCTCTAATCTCCTCCACCTTATGCAACAGTCTTCTCATTCCCAGGCACTTTCTCTTCCTCTTTCTCTTTCTCTTTGAATGTTTTACTTTGGTTTTTTTTAAGCAAGACAATTTAAATGCTTCAGATGGAAAATGTTCAAATAGGTTTGCTTTGTTTTCACCTTTAATTGGAACTTTGTAATCAGCCTAAATATAAAAGTGTAGAAAAAGAAATTTCAATATTTTTTTTTTTAATTTTTGTTATGGGAAATGTCGAAGATGATTGGAGAGAAAATGTTTGGTTTGGAAAGAATTGGAATACAGAAAATTTATATATATTATCTTATCTCCATAAAACAAAATAAACGGATTAGTTAATACCTCGAAGTCGAAGATGCTACATGAAGTGGCAAAGAAGATGTTACTTTCGAAGGTTATGAATATAAGGAAGATGATCATGGGCTTGTGTTTATGAAAAAGTTACAATTTCTGTATTACTTGTGTACATGAAAAAGTGTGGATAGACCTCTTGTTTGATGGGATAGGTCTGTGGAATAGATGCAGAATGTGTATGGATCAATAGTAGAGTACTATACTTTCTTAGAATGCAAAAAAGCAAGAAATTTTTGGATCTGTGGGTGATTAGGATGTATTGGAGTCATATTAGGAAGCTACGGTCTTGGATTTTCGTGGTGGTGTTCGTTTTTCAGTTTTTTCTTTCCGTAAATTTTACTCTAGTGAAGTTCTTAGGGAATGGAGAGGTTGCTCTGAGAAGAAGAAATTGGAATGAAAACTAAGTAGTATTATATGCTTGGAGTGCTAATTTAGGAATGGTATGCTTGTTTTTTGTGTAGTGCTAGATGGTAGAACTTCTTAGAAATGTACCATTTTTATATACTTTGCTATAAGCCTATAATGCTTAAAACTTGCAGGCTCAGATGTTAGTATTTTATATTCATTCTCATCTTTCTTCTAGTATGCCTATCTGAGATAAATGGGTGTACTGAAAGAAGGTATTCATAATGTAGTTTGTTGGATGATAATGCTATTTGACTGCAAATAAAATCTTTTCCATTTTGTTCATATGTTTTGTATTTTGTGCAGGCCCAACTGGCAAAGCTTCCAAAGAACCTTCTCGCAAAAACATCTACAATTAAGAATACTGGGCAAGTACGTATGATAAGATTATTCATTAAAACAAACAGGACTTGAATGTTCTGGTGAGATTTGAATTCTGGTCCTGATTTTCTTCTCTGTTTGTGCAGTTGTTAGAGCAGATGCCTCGTGTTATTTCATCCCTTGATGCACACATGGAAAGTGGATTGCAAAGGTTGTATTCATGTAGGCTTCATTAACTACGTTATCTTAAATGTGTCTGGCAGCTTTATACATTGATGTTTTCCGTAAGCCATCTCTTCTATAATGAGAAATATGCGAAGATAAGATTTATAATTTCATGAAATGGTTGTTGCATTGTCATTAGACCTGGCAAAATGTTACACGACACAATAACACGACACGAAACGACACAATAATTTGCGGGTTTGGGTCTGCGATATCGGGTCGGGTTGATATCAGTGTCACACGATAAGACACGATAAGAAAACGGGTTGAAACGGGTTGGAACACGTTAACACGATGGTTCACGATAAGACACGATAAGAAAAATATTAATTTAATTATTTTATTATAGTTAACTTTTTACATTATCTTTTTTTTAGTTTTAGAAAACTATAAAATTCATATTTTATTTCATTGGAAAATTACAATTTTTATATCTATTTATATATTACTATTTTATTTTAGNTATATCTATTTATATATTACTATTTTATTTTAAAATCTATCTTTTTTATTACTTATATTGGATGTATAATTTCAGTTTGATTTATAATATTTTGAATATTTTAAAATTAATTTTAGTTTGTTTTATAATATTTTAAATATTTTTAAATTTATAATTGAAATGCATATTTGTTTTTTAATCACGATAAATATTTTATATAACTTTAATTCGTAATATTTTACATATTTTAAATTCACAGTTCTTATTTATGTTGAATTTTAGTATGTTAATATATATTTTTTTAAATGTTTAACATATCATTTGAATATGTATTTAGGCTTAATAGATATGAATTATAATAATTTATCATTTGACAATATATATTAATTTAAATAAAAAAATAAAACACTCACATACATGTCTAGGAAACACAAATAAAACACGAACACGAAACGATACGACACGAACACGGTTCAACACGAAAACTTAACGGGTTGGGTTCGAGTGAATAAAATTTGACACGACACGAACACGATTCAACACGACACGTTGCCAGGCCTAATTGTCATCACCTGTATCGGTTATTCTTTGGTAAATTAAAAAAAAAAAATATTTTGGGTCTTTTGGGGGTTACTCATTAGTTATTTTTTACTAACTTCTTGCCTCATTTGATTTACAATTTATGCAGTGTTCCTCATTTACAAACTGCAATCCAATTGCTTACAAATATGGAAAGCTGCCAGCTCAAATCTCTCTCTCATGCTCCCTGCTCTCAAGAGGTTAAAAATCTCTCTCTCTCTCTCTCTCTCTCTCTCTCACAGCCCGTGACTTGCATTCTCTACTACTTTTGATGCATAATAAATCCTTTTTCCATGAAGCAATAAATTTGTCACTGTGCTCTATTCATACTAAAGGCTGGTTAATAATTGGTATCTTGATGATTTCTCTTGACACATTTACTCATTTTGATGCATGTATTTCCCCAAACAGAAACATGAGGAGGAGAACCAACCTTCTAAAGTTGGCTAATTATCCTTACTTTGCTAAAAGGCTTGTTTGATGATATCTGAATTTGATTGTTATGAATCTGATCATACTCGCAAGAAAGATTTCAATCCATGGTCAGAAGTTTGGCTTGTCATAAAGTCAGATTAAGTTTTATGCCATCTTAATGTACATAAATATTATGTGAACGAAAAATGATATCCTATCTTACTTTATTGTTTACTTGTTATACATCAGTTGACAAACTATACCCCATCTCTATGTAAGCCTATTGAAACGCAGTGATGTACGGTGATGTAAAGAAATCTGGTCTTTAACAGAGATAACTTTCATAAAGAGAAACAAACTGCTTCATTATGTTTCACTTGTTTGTTTCTTTTTTTGAGTGCTAACTGTGGGAAAGACTTTGAAATGAAAAAGAAGAAAGAAAAGCGAAAACTGGTAATAAAACTCAATATATAGTGTCAAAGAGAAACATCTCTCATGTGGCAAAGTTTCAGAGTGAGGGTAAAAAAAACTGATTTGGTTCAAGTTAGAGTTATTGTCCATATGTTTATGATGTTAGTATGTAATTTTTATGTTCAAGTTATAGTTTGTCTTAATTAGTTGTTGAATTGATCTATACATTAGCTTAAATATATGAAAGTAATTGTATGCTGAAAGGATGATATGGTAACAAAATGGAAATTCAGGGAAACATCTCTTTAATTTTTCTACCAATGCAATAAAATATGTACAAGCTTAGAAAATAGTCTATCAATGGTCTCACTGTGAGGACCGCACTACCCAAGTCCTGACTGCAGGACTTAATCACGCTGACTAAGTCCTTAAGCAGTCAACTACCACCATAATTACTAAATTCCACAACCAAATTCTTAAATGCCAGAAAATTCAATAGAAATTTCGGCAGAGTTTCGTCTGTTTTTGGAACATTCCCCAAATACATATAATTGCAATTCCTGGAAGAAAACACATTCCTATACATAATTCAATCTACCAGCACACAAGAAAACACATTCCTATACATAATTTAATCTACCAGCACACATTCCCACACATAAACCACATCTCGATAAATAATTTTAACAGTCAAATAAATATATATATATTTCGCAGCTGGACTCAGTATAAAATCTGAGCTGCCTACATACCCTTATTACTAGGGATCAAGCTACCTGTAGTTCTTAAAATAATTTTGCATTTAACAATGAGAATGCAAATATACCACTCAATTTATTCAGGACATAAGTCCAACACAGGTATAATCAATCATACACAGACTTAGCAATAAACCATCAATCCACCACAATATCTCATCATATATTTAATTATAAACAATTCATATATTGCATAATCATCAGAATAATTAAACCTTAATAATGTTTCAATCACTTTTAGTTTCAACAAACTTTCCAAACCATTTAAAAAAAATAATAATTAGATATACATATTATATCAGTGAAAAGCCACAAACGCATATACGAACTAATCATATATACCGGGCGTGTAATAACCATATACGAAGGACATTGCAGTGAAAAGCCACAGACATATATATACGAACACATCATATATATACCGAGCGGGTAAGCTAACCATGAAAACCCCAGTGAAAAGCCACAGATCATATATGTGAACAAATTATCATATACCGAGCGGGTAATAACCATTTCTGTGAAAACCATTGTCCTTCCATATATTTAAAAACGTATTTATATATAATATCATAGCTTGGCGGCATAATCCATCGCCCAAGCAAATAATCTGGCTGCATAAACCATCGCCCAATCAATAGTCTGGCAGCATGAACCATCGCCCAATAACTTGGCGGCATAAAACATCGCCCAAGTTACAACATCTCTACTTGGCGGCATACTCATCGCCCAAGTAGTCACCAATCATAATATCCAATATTACCCTCCCTACTCGGCGGCATACTCATCGCCCGAGTAGTCACCAACCTTGTTAAACCCGGCGGCATACCCCATCGCCCAGGTAGCACACAGTAACATACCACAGAATCATTCACAACATTTACTCTATGAATGTAAATCAAATAAAAGAATTAAATGCTCAATTCAATTCTCACATTCACGATAATCATTTATCATAACTCCAAGTTTCATAAATTCATATCAATTTCATTTGTAAAATCACCAAATGAAAGAAAGCAACCATATAATGCATTCCATACATTTCATAATGGTTCTCCTTAAATACGGAGTCCAATTACAATCACAATCCAAGAACAGATCACTTTCATCAAATCAAACCCAAACAATAAATCATCCATTAGCAAGTATCTCAATCATTCTTTATACACATTCATTCAATATTCAAAATATACACCATCACCTCAACAAAACTGAGGTAAAAGGAATATAACTCAAATCCACAAACTAAAATTCAAATAATAATAAAACTGACCAAGATTAGGATCTTACCAGACCTGCAACTCAAACATTAAAACAACAGCTTTAGCTGTAATCACAAAACCACTAACTAAAACGTCAACTTCAATTAATCTAAAACCAGAATAGAAATCAAGTCATGCTTCCATATACGCACCTCCAAACACACACATACGGACATTATACATTCATATATATATATATATATATATTCATGTTACATTCTTCATGGATAACGGCTTTAAATACACCAACCATAAATGCTCTAAATTTATAAAATTTAATATTGAAATTAACTTCTAACAGTCATAGAATTTAATTGCTTCATAAATTATCATAAATGTTATGTAATGATATTTTAATTTTCACCAATAATCCAAATCTAGCTCAATTTAAGCAAACTTGCACATACTCATCAATAATATGCAAATTATATATCAAAATAAAGCTTGAGGAATGGGTAAAACAATGATCAACTTATCTTGCCCAATTGCCGCCGGTGATGGCCGGAAAATGGCCGGAAAAGTCGCGGCTTAAATTTCTCTCGGTTCCTTCATATTTCGCGGCAATTCAGAGGGTTTCACGGCCAAATTTCAGGTCGGGAAGGAAGCATGAGGCATGGGCAATCTTTCCCGGGTGGTGGACGAGCTCGCCGTCGCCGGATGTGGTCGGATTTCCGGCGAGAAGCTTTGGCTGCGTGGGTACGGTATGGGGCACGGTTCTGGTCGGGGAAGAGGGGAGAGGCAAGAGAAAACTGGGGGCTTCCTTTTTCGGGTGTGATGTCGACTTGCCGTCGCCGGAAGAAGGAGAAACTTCCGCTGGAAGTTCCGGCAGCACAGTAACAAAAGGGGAAAATAGTGGCTGTCGGGAAGAGGAAGGAGAAAGAAGAAAGGGGTCGCCGGCTTAGGTTTCAGAGGTAGTTTCCGGCCAAATCCGGTCGGCCATTGGCCGTTGCCGGCAGAGGATGAGGCAGCGCAAGGTCTGGTCTGCGCGCGGGAGAGAGACGCCGGGGTTGCTGGAGGTGGTCGTGCGCGGGGAAGAAGGAGAAGAAATTTATTTAATGGGGTCCATTAGGAAAAGACCAAAATGCCCCTGAATATCATTTGGCCATAACTCTTAAACCGTAATTCGAAATCAAGTGTACCACTAGTCTACGAACTCGTATCTACGAGCTCTACGCAACGATACTAAATTCAAAACTCAATTTTGTCCACTGAAAAAGTCAACCATTGACCCACTCATGGTCAACTTGATCAAATTTAAATATTTAAATATTTTTGAAAAACAGGATGTTACAATATTTTTTTTTTCTTATACTAGCATTAGTGTAATTAATTATATTATTAAACATAATTGATTCTAATTACATTGCTAATCTTTAATTAAGTTTTAGGATGTTACAATTCTTACCCCTTATTTAATTTCGTCCCCGAAATTAAAAGATTTACCTAAACAAGTGAGGGTACTGTATCAACCTCTCATCTTCTTTTTCCCGTGTTGCTTCTCGCACTGTTTGGTTCATCCATCATACGCAATACTTGCACTTTCTCCTCAACTATTTTTTTCTAGCTCTTTCTCATATGGTAGATATTCTTTGACCTCAATAAACGGAACTTCTATGACGTGGGATGGGTCCAGTACATATTTCCGAAGCATAGATACATGAAATACATTATGTATCCTTGATAATTCAGGAGAAAGTAATAAATCATACGCTACTCCAATTCTTTCAATAATTTCAAACGATCCGATAAACCTTGGACTTAGTTTTTCATGCTTCTTAAACCGAAACACTCTTTTCCATGGAGAAACTTTAAGGAACACTTGGTCACCACTTTCAAACTCTAAATCTCTAGATACCAAGAAAGTGTCAAAACTTAGTCTAAAAGCTCATCTAATATTAATCTATACTAAGCATCAAATACAAACTGTTTTACACCAAATTTCTGTAAAATTAAAACACCAAACTCTACAAAACAGTCCCCAGCTCCCACACTTCTTGACTAAGAAAAACAAGCTTCAAAATCAAGTTCTATATATCTCTCAATTAAACTCTTTAAGTTAAGCAACATTATCTAATTTCCAAGATATAAATATATCAAATTATTTCATCAAACCACCTTAAAATATCCATAATCTTATCTCATAACATCATGATTAACTAATACCAATCGATATCATTACAAGATTGTTCAACTACATTTTATGGAATGCTAAGGAAAATTATTATGGATCCAAATATATTCATAAACATACTTATTTAAAGAAAATAGTTTCTTAGCTTTGTTAAAACTTATACTAGCATATTTATAAGCATAAATGGTTCTCTTTGTCATCTTTTTAAACAATATTGAACTCCTTCAATAGTAAATTCTCAAACAACAATATTATGCTAAACTCCAAATGAAAGACTTATAAAATATCTATGAATAAACCTTTAATTCATATATTTCTAGGATAGAGCTAATATATAATCATCAAATATATATATACATACATATATGTATACATTCATATTACATAACAAAATTTTCCCACTCTTCAACAACATCCACTCTTAAACTATTTCTTATTCAACTTAAACCATTAACTCAATCTCAACTCCACATAACTCCAATACATATAATTCCATAACAACTTCATCCCAGTATTCAATAGCATTACATGGATCAAATAGTACTTAAATCCATTGAATAACACCAACCAAAACTCAAACCCACCAAATGGCCATACTCACGGCACACACAAGGTAATAAGCCATTTGAACAATTTCTATAAATCCAATATAAAACATAATTCCAAAGTTTCCATATTCATGTGATCGATCAACGTATATTCCATATATAATTCCCTACGAATATAATCCAATTAACAAGAACCAACTCCAATAGTTCAAATTCTAAAGTCACCTCATAACCATCAATATCATTCTTGGAAACCACAAGGTTTTTTTTTTTTTTTTTTTTTTGGTACAAACAACTCCAATAATCCATTCACCAAATAATAAATATGATTTAGATCTTATATCTAATACCACTCCCAAATACTAAAGAAGCCAAAATTTTAAACCTAGAATATCTTATTGCTTCTTTTCACTACTTATAGAATTTGCATTCTTACAATCCATATTCCTTATGGCTTTCTAAAAGAACCTCTAGTAACTAAGTTTGAATCTCACCCATTAGGATGCAAACCATATTTGCTTCTAACAATCATGCTCCATAAAGAATTTCACTCCAAGGGAAATCACCAAAGGATCCAAAGCAATCTCAGTGCAAGAGATTTCAAGGTCTAGCTACGTTATAATGAGTAAAGAGGATATTTTTTTTTTATTTTTTTTTTTTTATAGGCATTCCAAAAGACTATCCTTGACCACTGACATTTCTACTGCCATTCTTACTCTATCTGAGAATGGTGAACTCTAGAAGATTTATAATAAATGGCTATCCAGAAAGGCTTGAGTTCCAGAGAGCTCCAATATTCTATCGGAACGTCTTCCATTACAATGCTTCTGGTTGCTATTTGTTACATGTGGTGGTGTATGTATTTTTGCTCTATTCATGTACACTTGCTTAATGATACATAAATTCAATCAGCATTGCTCTAAAGGTCCTGAACCTTCTAGACATGGAAGCTCTCCTTTGGATCGCTTCGTCACTTGCTTATGATTCATCGACTAGAAGGGAGATCAAACCGTCAAAAGGTCAAAAAGAAAACAACGGGATACATTATGAAATGGTTATGATAAATAAGATGAAATAATAAAGGGGATCCAAGAGAACACCAAACGGGTATTTCTTAGGGGAGCTAAAAGTGGTGATCAGACTTACTACATTCTACTCATGGCTAATTTTGCTTTCCATATTCATGAGCAATTTGACCTTGTTTGCTTTTACAAAATACTAGCAGAAACTGCAGTGAAGAAAGATACTTTTCCTCCTACCATGAAATGGAATAATCTCATTGTTCTTGTAACTCAATTTAATGACATGACTTTTCTTTTCTTTTCTTTTTCTTTTTTTTTTTTTTTTATAATCTCATTGATATATATATATATATATATATTTAGAGGAGACAACAATCATATAATTTAGCAGTTCTTCTAGACATATATTAAAACATTATACAGAGGTTCAATCATTATTAATTAAAATCCAACAAAGAAGTACCTAACAACTTATTTATGCAACATAAAATCTATGGGACATGAAATAAAGGCCTTTGCAGTAATCATTTGACATTAGAAAATACAAAATCAAAGTTCCAAAATTATATGTAAGATTTGGGTTTCACTGGAGCCGATTTGCTCACCCCTATTTCAATTTGCCGAACAATGTACCAAGATTTCTTTTCTCAGCTGACCCTTTTCAATTTGGGGATGCAATAGCTTGCACTTTTTCTAACAGGCTCCCTATAATACCATACCAACAGCATTTAACCTTACTTAAAACACTCGCTTTTTAACTTAAAAAGAGCTATATTTGTCCATTGAAGCTTCTTGTTAAAGCATTTCACCAATTAAACCTCAAAGTCCCATTTTATTATTATTATTATTATTATATATATATATATATTTTTTTTTTTTACACCAAATATAAGAAAATAAAAGTAATACCATAAACTTGACAGCAACAAAACTTAACCTTAAATTCTCTTAGTTCTTGAACCATTTAATCTAAACTAAATAAACCATCAAACCACTTCATAAAAGCCTCCATATACCGACTTTTTCCTCAAACACAACCGAACAATATAAACTTTTCATATACCTAACTTCTAACCAAAATACTTCCAAACTAACTTAACCAGTAATAATATAAACTCAATAAGTAAAAAGGCTGCTGCCCACGTCAAAACTACTATCCACATGTACACCTAACTTCAAGAATAAGCTCCAAAATCATCATTAAAATT
>QANX01006765.1:0-47577 GCA_003254975.1 Ochetophila trinervis
CCATTATTGTTTATTTGTTTATTTGATTATTACCCCTTTTGGAAGAGGATTCTGTCGGTTGCCCTGAGGGGTTCTGGTGGAATCTTTCTCAGGCGGGGCCTCTCCGGGAAATCCGGAGGGATTTCCGGGGCGGGTCCTGTCATGTTTGTTCCAACCCTCGAGTCTGTTTTGAATTCTTTCTTTCAACCTCTGAAATTCTTTGCCTCTGTTTTTCCCCATCACCAAAGAGTTTCCCAGATACGTGGATGAACCTCCCATCTCTTTGTATCTCGTGATGTCTCGAATAACCCTTTTGTCCTTCCCAGCCGTGTTCTTTGAGAAAAGGATACTTGATTTTTCCAAATTCGCCTTTTGTCCTGACCACTTGCAATACTTACTAAAACACCTTTGGAAAGTTTCAGCTTCTTTCTTTCCCGCTCGACTTGTAATCAACAAATCATCAGGATAAAGCAGATGAGATATTGCTGGAGCCCCTCTTGATATCTTGATCTCGTGAAAGTTCCCTTTTTGTTCCTCCTTCTCCATAAGCCTCGTAAAAACTTCAGAGCTAAGAATAAACAGTAGGGGTGAGAGTGGATCTCCTTGACGGAGACCTCTACCCGGTCTGATAGTTTCTGAAACTGTCCCATTAAGCAACAGAGAAAAATTTACTGAACTAACACAACTTTGAATGATTTGTTGGAACTTTCCATTGAATCCCCAAGCTCTCAACACTGTAATAAGGAACCCCCACTCCAGCCTTTCGTAGGCCTTTTGCATGTCAATTTTCATAATCATCAAACCTTTTTTACCCCTCTGTTTTTTCAGCTTGTGGCTAATCTCATGGGCAAGCACCGTGTTTTCAACTATCAATTTCCCTTTTACGAATGCACCTTGATTGGGAGATATGATTCCATCCAAAATGTTAGCCAATCTCCCCGCAAGAATCTTTGCAATAATTTTATAAGAAAAGTTACATAAACTAATGGAGCGAAAGTGCTTGAAACCCGAAATTTGGTTTGATTTGGGAATGAGAACTATGTAAGTTCTGTTAACTCTAGAAAGGATCACTCCAAGTTTAAAATATTTCTGTACAAAATTTACTATTTTCCCCTTAACAAGATCCCAACAATTCCTGTAGAAAATAATTTATACTTTAAAAAGGAAGGCATTTAATATTGAATCCACCATTTTATAATATGAATGTGAAAGACTTATAACTATTACAACATCACTTCACAGTAGTTTTTTTTTGTGTTTTTGAAAAGGACAAGAATTTATATAAATATATGTCAAAAGACGTTGGTTCCATCTATTATACCTTTCACATATACATTCATTCATAAAATGGCAGATTCAAGACACTTTATTTCTCTTAAGATCAAAAGCTGTTTTTAATGATTAAAAAAAATTGAGATAGGTATATAATTTTTGGACATTGAATATTACAAAAGTATTATTATTGTTATCTATTTTTTAGAATTGTAAAAGTGTTTGTTGGCTTGGCACTGTGATAAAATCCGAGGTCCCCCTCCCAAACCCAACCCCTATATCGGTCAAGATTCTTGGATTCCACATAGTACTGATGGTGGGTCCCAAATGAGGGATCCACACTATGAGAAGCTTAAGACCAGACGTTCAAACCTGCCCAACCCAAGTCAAATCTGCAAACCTTCCTCCAAAACGACGGCGTTTAATATGGACACACACACAGAAACGCTATCTACTGCTGTTGTATACACAAATTTAATCCCCCTTGTATTTTCTCTTCCCACATCTCTTTCTCTCTCTCTCTAACAAAATCCCAAAACATTCAAATAAAAAAAAATTAATAAAAAAGAAAAACCTTCTTTCTTTCTTTTTTTCCCCATGAATTCCATGTCGCTTTTTTATCCTCAAAAACTCTCTGATTGGCAGACCAAGTAAGAAAAATTCCACCACCTACTCTTTTTCTTCTTTCTGGTCTGGAAGTTAAGCTTAATAAAGGGCACTTTTTTTTATTTATTTTTTTAATTTGTCAACGTCCAAACGCGTCCTTTACCCAGTGGGAAAAGTTGGTCCTTTTCCCCAATTCCAAGGCCCAGAATTGATGCCAAGCAAATGGGTTCTTGCTGGCTTTGAATTCGAGGAATGAGTTTCAGAAGGGTCTTCTGTTAAAATTTCGGCTTTCTTATCTATTGATTTGTTTTCTTCCTTGGAGTTCTACAAAGTTCCTTCAGGTGAAATTTATGCAATAAAAGAAAAAAGTTCCTTTCTTTATTTGTTTTTGTTGAATTTTGATAATTTTTTGGTATAATTTTTGGTAATTCTTATGAAATTTGAAGACCCACTTGGGAAAACTGATGTTGGTTGCTTACTGTGTTAATTTTGTATCGAGTCAACAAAATTATGCAATGATGACGAGTATAACAAAGGCTAAATCTTTTTAATGGGTTTATGTCCCTTGATTTTTCTTCTCTTTTTTCTCCCCATAATTTGATTCTGGAACTGTCTAATTTGAGGTACTGGAGCTCTCTCTCTCTAAACTTTTGAAGACATTCTGTAATTTTATTGGGCTTTGTAGATATTGAAATGTTTGTCTTTTTTCTTTATTTACTTTTTTGTGGGTATATTTGTTTGTGTTTGTATCTTTGTAAGGGAATATGCTTCCATTGGGTTATCATTGCTTTTTACACTACGAGCTTAGGGATACCTAAAGCTCTTGAACCAGGGGATAGTAATTATTTGTCAATTTAGCATTCAGAGGAAAGAAAATTGATTTGTACAATAAGATTTATTGTTTAGTCGTTGTAATAAATGTAGGAAGTAATAATTTCATGGACCGCATATGTGCTGGCTTTTGTCAATTTGTAGCTGACTTGAGACTCTATCTCTCTTGCCCCTCCCCCAACCCAAGTTGTGTTTTCTTCGGACCTTCTTCCATGTTGGTATTAGATATCTCCCTTCTTATTGTCTGTTTGTGATGTAGAGTTTTGAAAGTGAATTACCATGCCGAATCTAGAAATGTTACTTTTGAATGAATCTAAGTTAGAATATAGTTGGAAGCATTGAACCTCTGAAGTTAAGCAGTTAGCAAAATAGGTACATTGCTTCAAAATGCATGGCATCTATTGCAGTGTATTACAATATCCTGATACTTGGAATGTTAAAGTAAGGATATCAAAACTTAAGAATACTAGTTGCTATATCTTTTACCAAGCATTGACAAATGGAATTTCATACTTGCAAGGAACCAAGTAGGATGGATTTTGAAGTGTTGCATGCTATTTCTTTTTACTATGCAACTAAGTTCTCGAGGGATTTGTTAGTTATTTGTTGAATGGAGCTCTTTGAATGCATGGTTTCTTCTGATTAATATCCATTGTATTTGTATTTATTCTTTGTTGCTACTGTTGAGAAGCTTATCCTTCTTATTTCTCTATCAGTGCAGTCTTTTTTAAAATGTATCACGCAAAAAAAATTTCAACTGCAAGTCTAGTGCCACATAAGGCTCAAAGTGCAGAACAGATTGCAAATGCTGGAGTTTTGACTGGTTCTGCAGTGAAAAATTCTCCACCTTCTGGGGGAAGTGGGAAGCAAAGATTGCGGTGGACTTCAGATCTTCATGATCGCTTTGTGGATGCCATTACACAACTTGGTGGACCAGATAGTGGGTATTTTCTTCATAGTAATGTCATAATAATTTATTACTTATTTATTCTTTCCCCTGGTAAATAGAAGAAAATAAGAATTATTGGAGATTTTCTTTTTCTGGTTTAGGTGAGGTTGCATACTAGTCTACAAGTTTTTCAAGCTTGGCTTGGTTATGTTGTGCAATGTATTACTTATTATCAAAGTTGAAGATGCTTTATATGTTTTCAAGAATAAATCCTTCGGCCTACCATGGATTTTATTTTTTTACTATTTGTCACCTAAGCTGGTTGATGTCTGCAGCAAGGAAATGCATGCTAGTTTCCTTAATCGCTACTTGTTTTTTTTTTCCCTTTCCTAGCTTCATTGAAAACATATTCATGTTTTAATGCACAGATCTTCTTTTAATGCTAAGTAATCCATCTTAGTGCGATGTATGAGTAAATTATACCTAATAATTAGGAATTAATAAGTAGAATGCATAAAAAAGAGAAAACAAAATGCGCCCATTCTATCATTGATTTTTAAATGAGTTGCCTGGTTAGCGGTTAGTACATCTCACAAAATATAAAATAAGATTGAATAAGAAAACTTTTGGAATTGGGAAACATTTCTATATTAAACTTATTTTTTAATACATGTGAAAATTTTGAAATGTCAATATCAAGTACAAGTTAGCCCATTATATTTGAATTTTATACTTATTTTTTATACATATGTATAGTGTACTTGTATTTTTAGTAGCATGGAAGGCCCATCTCTTTTTATAGGGACTATTGTGTTTATTTTCCTGAGCCTATGATAATTGTCTGTTTTCTATGAAACTTCCACGATGATAGTATTCTTATGAAGTCAAAGTTGATTGATATTATATTCCTGTCTTAATTGTCCCATAGGTAATGCTAAGTGTTTAAAATTATTTTCATTGAACATTTCCAAGCATCACGAAAACAAACTTTGAACCCTTATCCCATGAAGGAGAGTGAAGAAGGAATTATATATGAGATTCTTTTGCTGTTCTCCTCCTTATGTCAATAACGCACATGCTTTGCTTACATTGATGAGTGTGCATTACTTTATTTTTTTATAGTACTTATTGCTATATTTGAAACCCTTTGATTGAACATAGCAGTCATGAATTATCATCATTACACAAGTGTGGCATGTGAATCAACATCTGTTATGTGAAAGCTGCGTATTAAAAATTAGTAATTTTTACTGGGGTTAATCTAAGTAAAATTTCATTTCCTTGGGAATTATTTATAGATTTATAGTTGATTAGGAAAATGCTGCCCCTTTTATTAGTCTTTGTTTTTCCAATAGTATGCTTCATTTATTGTTCGCTTAGTCATTTTTCTATTTTCTGGTATGAAGGTTGGTTTCATTCAAAGTTGGGGCTCGGATTTATTTAGGGGCAGAGAGTGGATAATTGTAATTTCAGTTAGGCTTTCCATGCAGAGAATGTTGGGAATAGGGTTAATCAGTTGTATCTATATCTATACGACTACGCTTTGCTTCAGGCTCTTGTCTTCCCATCTGCAATCTTTTTCAAGGTTTTCTAGCTGGGTGCTGAGATAGCTGTTTCTTTTTATCTGTGAAAAATCTCTTAATGAAATTTTACTTTAGCAAATTAAGTTATAGTTGTTGTGTCACATTATTATTCTTATGCCACAATAGTTGAAGTTTGTCGTAATTATGAGAAAATGAAATTAACATTTATTTGAATCAGACAAATACAATGTTTCATTTGTCTTCATTCTTTCCAATTTGCTTCAGGAGCCACACCAAAAGGTGTTCTTAGAGTGATGGGTGTGTCTGGATTAACTATTTATCATGTGAAAAGCCATTTGCAGGTGCAGTTTCCCACATTTATTTTATGTACAAGACAAAAAATTCGGTATTAATATGTTTCAAATTTGGAATTGACTCTGCCATCTCTATGTCATCCTTTAATAGAAGTATCGCCTTGCTAAGTACGTGCCAGAATCCCCGGTTGATGGTAAAGGTGGTTCCCTTGTCTCTTTGATGTATTTAATTTTAATTTCAGAATTGCAATTTATGTATGGATTTCAGCTTTGAAAAGTCATTTATAACTTGTAGGCTCTAAGGATGAGAAGAAAGGTTCTGGAGACAGCCTTTCTGGTTCAGATTCTTCTACGTGAGTAGTTTCAGTCTCTTCTATTACAATGATATATGTCTAATTTCAGTCTTTTGTCATTTCCTTTTGACAAATATTGTTGTCTGGTTGTCGTAATCTTTATGCTCATTGTGTCTGCTCCTGAACTCTGCCTCTAGCATTCTAACAAAGCTTTATATCCTTTAGGGGGTTGCAAATAAATGATGCTTTGAAGTTGCAGATGGAGGTTCAGAAGCGTCTCCATGAACAGCTTGAGGTTTGATTTTTCCTTTCATTTTGCCGTTAATTGCTGAAAGATGGATGCAATTTGTGCAGCAATTACTTTTTAAGGATGAAGTTATTAGAAATGCAAATTATCTAGAAAGCAGACACAGATGAAGGATTAGAAACTATTCAAGCATTTCAAAAGAATTCGATATAGAAATAACATGTAATAAGTGAAATATGTTAAACTGAACAGCTAATTGAAGCACAACCTGATAGAATTATGAGACTTTTATTTTGCCAACTCTCCTGCTTAAAATTCTAAGGATGTTAATGCAGCTTACTTATTAAAATATTGTTAGGACTCTTTTTGTTTCGTTGGTCCGGGGTCTTCTTATTGAAGTGTAGTATGAAATAAATAAATAAAGAAGTTGCTTGTTCAAGTCAAGCATTCCAAGGAGTAACTTAATAATTACATGCAACCTTCTACCACTTAACGACATGATGGGCTTGTTCTTGCACTTTGTTTGCCATGTGAGAATTTCTAGTGATGTTAAATATGCATTTTTAGGTTCAAAGACAGCTGCAAATGCGAATTGAAGCTCAAGGTAAGTACTTGCAGAAGATCATTGAAGAGCAACAGAAACTGGGTGGTGTACTCAAAGCCTCAGAATCGATACCATCAGCTGAGGATAAAAAGCAGGAGCTTTCCGAGTCGGAAATACCTGCTGACACCTCTGCTGGGCCCTCTTCATCTCCTGGAAAGGGTCGAAGGACGGATGATGGGTTACCGGATGGATGCACCTTGTCACCTGTGCAACCAAAAGCTGACCTGGAGAACAGGTTGGTGGGTCAGTGGGACCAGGACTTATATGAAAATGATGCCCTATTTGGATTGAACTCGGAAAGAGTAAAAAGAAAGAGATGATAGCAGTTTTCATGCAGAGAAAACCTCTGTAACTAGGTTACATTTGTGGGGATCAAAATATGTAGTGTTGGTTAGAGTCTGTAACTATGTTTCTGGGATTACAAACCATGCCGTGTATATTATACAAATACACAGTTAAATCCATTTGTAATTATGATACAATATAACATAATTTATATAGTATATGTAGAAACTATACATAATGTGTAAATTTATGTAGTGGACTTTGCATGTAACCTTAACCCACTTTTAGGCAATTTATGCACTCTACACCTAGTTTTATATATTAGAAATATGAGTGCTCTCGTTGCAACCCTTGAGTTTTAACCAGTCAAAATCGCACTTTTACAAGTGGTAATAATAATAAATATTATTATTATTCTTTTTCTGGCTTCCATATTACTATTAAGAAATCAATAACCGTTCCTGTGCATATAAATCTGAATCTCACTGCCTGATTTTATATATTAGAAATATATATATTAGAAATATGAGTGCTCTCGTTGCAACCCTTGAGTTTTTAACCAGTCAAAATCGCACTTTTACAAGTGGTAATAATAATAAATATTATTATTATTCTTTTTCTGGCTTCCATATTATTATTAAGAAATCAATAACCGTTCCTGTGCATATAAATCTGAATCTCACTGCCTGATTCTCACTGCATATTATTATTAAGAAATAGTCCCAGGCTTTTTTTTTGGAGGGGTTGTTTGGAACTTACCAAGCCATTTATTTGAAGGGTTTCTAATTCTATTGGGAACAACAGACCAACATCAAAGTTTAAGTGCAACTTCGCAGCTTGCAGGGCCTGCTGGTGAAAAGAAAAAAACGTACAAAGCGAGCCAACAAAAGAAAAGGAAAAGAGAATGTTACAACACAACGCATATTGAAGGGAAGTTGGAATATTTGATCCATGGCTTTTTCCGAATGATGGTATCCAATACAAACCATACACTATCCAACCCCGACAGACAACAAATTAGCAATGAACTCTCGACAAGTAGCGGTTCAATCATTGTCCATTTTTTCCGCTTTATAATCTCTTTAAACTTTTCTTTCTTGCATCCAACTTTTTCTTGTCAGCCTGTGCTTTTGACAATGCACCTTCCTTTCTTTGAGGAATGGTTGATGCTGTTAGTGCAACAGAACCAACACCACCAGTTCCACCTGTCTCTTTTGGAGCTACAACAGCTTGCTCTGTACCATTTGCTCTGGCACATGCCGTTGAAGAAGGTGCCAACGTGGATGGCAATGGCAATGCAGCACTAGGTGCAGCACTCTTCTGCTCAGCATTGAGTACAGAGGTGTTACTCTGGTCAACATTCAGTGCGGTAGTAGACTCCGAAATGGCTCCTGTTTTGAACTTTGGTTTTGGCTTAGCATGGATAACAGTGTAAAGCCTGCACACATGATTGGAAATACATGGTCAACTGCTTCATAATCACGAGTAATAATAAATATAGAACCAGTTTGGGTTAAAAATAAAGTTTCAACACATTAAAACTGCTCCATAAGGTAAATTTTGTCACCAATGGAGGAGTTATTAATGGAAAAATCATTTTATTAAGACATGATTTCATATTTCACATGTAAACTCCTTTGAACCCTCTAGAACTTATCATGTTACAGATTACATGACCTTCCAAATTCAGGTCCCACAACACACGCCCCTTCCAATGCCAATTCCTCCCTAAACCTTCTTTAAAAGTGGCACCATGTTTTTCCACAGAAATCCCCTCCAAAATCATCGAGACATGACTTACCTGGCATGTTTTGCATACGCCTCATAATTTTCAAGCAGCATTTTGCCAGCCTGTTCATTCAAGGCTGATTCTGGAAAGGGTTCGATCAACAAGCACCTGACTACCTGTCCCACAAACCCATAAATAGGAGTAAATGACTTTGACCAGAAAAGCAAGAAATCTCCAAAATAATAAGCTGATGAAGCAAAAAACAGATCCAATTGATAGATCAACGGAACTTACAATAAGAACATGTCGTAATCCAAGACTTGGATTCCAATCTTTCTTCAGTGTGTTGACACAAATCTCACCATTAGTTGCAACGTTTGGATGGAAAATCTTAGTCAGAAAGTAACCTATAAAAAATTATGTAAGATAGAATAAGTATATTAAAGATTGCAAACAAATAAGTAAAAGAACAGTAAAAAAACAAAACAAACACAGACAACATCAAAGGTGATATCATCAAAATTAAACTGCTCTTATAAAATTTTAATGAATAAGCAAACCTTTTGGAGGAGAATGAGGGAAGTCATGAGATAACAACAACTTCATGCGGAAAACACCATTATCATATGGAGTTCCAGCTGAAAGCACAAAAATTTAAATGAATAAAAAAGTATAATTTTGAAAACTCAAAATATTAAGAAGATTAGGAAAGCAAAACTACATGCCTGGGCCTTCAATATCAGCAAATATGGTTGAAAAGTCATCATCATTTACCCCAACTTTAATGCCCTCAGGAGGGCATTCATCAAGACTTTTCAATTCTTTTGCAAGTTGCTTGATTACATTTGGTGGAAGATTTTCATTTGTAGCCTAAAACCATGGCACAGTCAAACAATAAGGAGAACTGAAAATTTAGAAGGGATTTTTAAAAAATATCACCAGTTTAGGTCATGTCTTAGTTCTGTCCTTAATTCTTTTTTGTTTTTGTTTTTGTTTTTTTTTTTTTTTTTACAATAACACCCATGAATTATGACATTTGACATACTATGAACTAGGTATTTACAAAGACAGACTACACGGATACTATATGCTTGAATGTGAGTTTTTTTTTCAATAAGTTTCAAGAATTACGTTGCTTACAGAAAAAGTTCAATGGCCCAATTAAAACACGAGATAACGCGGTTGAGTATTTTTATAATTTTCCAAATTCATAATGAAAAGAGTAATACACAACTAGCTCAAAGCATAGCTAAATCCTATTTTACATACAGGCATGGATGAGTTCCATACACAACAATGAAGCTATTACAAAAAAAAAAAACCCCTCTACCTGCTAGTCCTATATTTTCCAAAGACTAACTTCCCAGCATATTTCCATAGGCCAAGCAAGTAAGTAATCAACTTAAAAGTCCAAATAAGCATACTGTCATAGCTAAAGCATTTATATCCCTATTAAGATCATTACAGTGCTAATCACTGACATATTATTGGGAAATGCAATGTGAAACAAAATAAAGTTTAAGTATCACATGAAGCAAGAATAATTTACCATAACCGCAAAACTAGTGGAGCCCTTGTGTACTCCAGCTACTGAAAGAAAATCAATTACTCAGCAATTTACAGCCAACAACACTATGCTGGCGAGTGAAGAAACTAACCAAGCAGTCAGAAAAGAGGCCTGCAAATGGTAAAGCAATATCTCATTAAATCGTGAAGGTAAACCATTCATCTCCCCCACCAAAAAAGAAAAACAAAACCCAAAACAAAGCAAATCATACAAACAAACAATATTATGCAGGATAAGCATTTATAAGACCCAATAACATATAAAAAAAATAACGAATTTGATGCTTTAAAATGATTTCAATAACTAAAACAACAAATTTAGAATCCAAATGGTAAAAATGCAAATTCAACATTCATGTCTAATACAAAGCTTGTTCATGTCCATCATTCATGTCTCAGTCTCAGAGTGAATTGTAGACTTATAATCTACATCATGTTAACAGAATTAGAAGAATCTAACCAAAACAAAAACATAACTAAAGGATTCCAAAGAAATACAGATAAAGACATCATGTCCAAAAGAAAAGAAGAGAAAAAATAACAAGCTACAACATATTCCAACTTTCAAGACCCAACAAAAAGAAGATTTTGAGTGATATTAATTACTCACTTTATATTTTCAATGCAACTGATTACAAGTCAACAAAAAGGAAACCTACTCATCTCCCGCATTAGAAGAGAGGTGGAAGGAAGCTAAAAGCGTAATCTTTAAAACATTTTATCCCCACCCACCTCTCACCCTTTGCCAGAAAGAAAAAGAAAATAATATTTTTTTTAATATCTTTGGTAAAAACATACGCCTATAAACCAAGAGAAATTTCGAAAAAATAAATAAAAAACCATTTTAGATCGAAGTTAAAAGAAAAACCCTAATGTTCAAGAATGCCATATTCCCATTTCACGAAGAAAGAAACCAAGACTCCTACATATACATATAATATACAAAAATATATATACATATATTTAATTACATCAAAGTAAAGAAAACGGCACAATTAAACAGTGCACAAACTTTTTCAGACCAACACAAAAGATCTTTGCAAAACCATGATCAGATCGTCCAAAGTCACAGAAAATTAATACATTTATTTCAGAAAACAGAAATTGTTCACCGGCCCATATGGGGAAAAGAAAAATGAAAAAAGAAGAGCAAAACCCATATGAGAAATCACCTTATCCGATTCACTGAGAGAGAAAAGAGTTAGCTTTGAGAAAGAGAGAGAGAGAGAGAGAGAGAGACTGTGTCTGTGAGAAAAAGCGATCTCTACTTGGAATGATTGATTGGTTGAATTTGAGGCAAAGAAAAAATTTGTATTTATATTTTATTTTATTAAAATTTTTCTTTAATAAATAAATAAAAATTTTGAAAATGCGGTAGATGCTAGATGATATATTTATTTTAAACTTTAAAATAAAATAATACAACCTGAAACGACGTGTGGAATTATTGGGATTTATAGTCGTTGGATTCTCTTGGGGCGGTGGCCCACACGCACTTGGCTGCTGTTGCTCGTCGTTTATTAAATGCGCGTGGGACTTGAAATTGGAGTTGGTGTTTCATTTTTTCTAATATTTTATTAAATACTAAAAATTTATTTAAAAAATAAATTTGAATTTGACCGACGAGTTTAACTGAGTTGAGAGAGGGTTAGTAGATGACCGTTGGAAGGTCGTATTCCAAAAGTAGCCGTTAGCGGTGCCAGCTGCAGCCTACTTTCTTATGCTTTCTAGTTTTTTTTTTGGTAAATATCTTATGCTTTCTAATTCTAGTTGGGTCTCCAATACAGCATTTTTTAAATAATTTTATTATTGTATTCTCTTTTTTTTTTCTTTTTTTTTTTTAAAGTTATATACCTATCTATTAAAAGAAATTATTAAAAAAAGAAAAACTATTTTGGGTTTTTTATTTTTTATTCATGATATTCGATAAAGAAAAAAGAATTAAAGATTTTTCTTATGAATTGGGTTTAACTTATTTGAACGATATATGTGTTTTTAAATATTTACCAAAAAAAAAAAGCCACTTAAACCATAAGCAAACAAAATTACAGGCTATGAGGCATTTATTTTTCTTTGTTTTTTGGTTTTTGAAAAATAAAAATAATAATGGTGTTTAATTTTTTATTTGTAAAGTTTGTCGTGTTTGCATTGTATGGCCTACATAAGTATAAATATTCAAACTAGATCTGGACATTTTTTTTGGACAAAAAAAACTAGATATGGGAATTGAGTGTCAAAAGTAGATGTTTTATTCATTTACCTTTAAAACATGGTAAATTAGGTTTAGATTGTATATTATTAGATCAAATAATAATATATATATGCAATATATGTATGTGTAACTGCAAATCAACCTACTTTCACCACAGACAAAAAAAAATAAACCAACCTAGTTTTGTATATGCTTAGTTAAATTTGTTTTTCATATTTTTCCCTATTTAATTATGTCAATTTTTTTTATGGCGTTGTTATCTTCAAATTCCATTACTTATGTGAATTTTGCTTTATTGGATTGGAATTTGAAAGGTATTAGAATTAATATTAGTTAATAGTGTACAATTTTGTAATTTTTACACACTGATATAATTTATATTCTTATTTTAAGAAAGTTGATGAATTCAAATGGGGGTTGGCTCACCTGGCTAGTAGTTTTAGAGGTTGTTAATTGTATTTTTTTATGTGTTCTTTTTTTAAATAAAACATTGTTTTCTAGTAATTGGAATTTATGTTTAGTTAAAATTATTGTTCAAAATTAAAAAGGAAAAAGGAAAAAAAGAAAAAAGAAAAAGAAAAAGAAGGATAATAAAAACGATTGACATTTCATAAGAGTGAATCTCTAATATGAAAAATAGAAACTAAAAATTTGGAAAAAAAAAATAAAAAAACGTAAAAAGGTTACGTGTGCTCTGATTTTCTTAATTTTCTTATCATTATTTTTTTCCATGATTGCCAAAAGCTGAAGCTTTTAAGCTTATATGATAATAAATTAATAATGACTAGATGAAGTTGAAAGTACCAAGAGACTTCAGTTACATTGGGCCTTAATTGCCCTTTGGGTTGGGGAGTTCCAGTCCATGACACTTTAGCTCATGATATACGAAGGAAATTGAAATTCAATTTGTACTTTATACACTCTCCCTTAATGTCAAATTATTAAAAGCATCTTACATGCATGAGGAGTATGTGCATGTGTGTATGTATATACATTAATACAGTAAAATCAGATTCGGTTCAAGTGGAATAATCAAAATCAGCATTTAAAATCTGATTTAAGAAAAACTAAGTATATAAGATTCACTGCATATAGAGGTGTACACGGGTTAAGTTGGCCGAGTTTTTAAAAAAATTCAACCCAACGCATAGAGCTCGAATTTTTTAAATTGTAACCCAACCCAATCCGAAGAGGATAATAAATATAATCCAACCCAACCCATTGAGTGCGGATTGGGTTGATCGGGTTTTATATCATCTTTGCAACATACACAACATACATCATTGTTCTTTACATGAAATCATTGAGCAAACAAAACAATATATTGTCATCCTTGATAGAGGAGATTCCTAAACTTCAAGCAAGTATTTGGATTTTGCAATCAAAAATTGTATACTCTGTTTGTATGAACAAATTTTATGACTTAAATAAAATGCAACATAACCTTTTTTCAGCAAATGTATTTTACACAAGCTTATTCATTTATACATTCAATTAATCCACTGAGTGAAAAGAATAAGAGAGAATGCTTTTAACTTAGCATGCATACCAATACAAACTATTGTGTATCAAAGCCCAAATATTAAATGAGGCTGGGGGCTGGCGGATCAAAGGGGGCAGTTGGGAAACACTCGGGATGGGGGTTGGAGTTGAATGAAGCGAGCTTTTCACCTGAGAGGGGGGCAGGGCAGTCAGGGAATCGGAGAATCGGGAATGGCTGCGGGCTAGAGCTGGCAAAGCAAAAAGGGGCGGGGCAATCGAGAATCACTCAAGCTGGGGCTGGAGCTGAAAGGGGGGGCGGGGCTGGAGCTAGAGGAGGCACGGAGCAGAGGGGGACAGAGCTGAAGGGGGGCAAGGCAGTTGGGGACTTGGGAACTTAGGAGAGAAGGGTGGCGGCTATAATAAATTTTAGGTATTAGAGTTTAGAAGAATTAGGGCAAAATTCAGGGTTATTTTTTTTTTTTTTGAATATACTACGGGTTGGGTTGTCTGGTTTTTATATCATCCAACCCGCGATGACACCGGGTTTTATATCATCCAACCCAACCCAAATATCCGATTTTTCCAGTGGGTTGGGTTGATTTGGGTTGAATCGGCTGGGTTGGGTCAGGTTGCCGAATTTTTTTACACCCCTAACTGCGTACATATATATACAGTAAAAAAAAAAACTAAGTATATAAGATTCACTATCATTCTGTATGTGGTTGTTATTTGTTATGTTCAAAAATAAAATTCAAAATTTAAAATTAAGTGATAAATAAATAATAAATAGATATATATATATATATAATATTTANGATTTTAAAAAAATTCATAGATTATTATGGAATTCTATGGGAAATCTATGGAAAATATGTGAAATTTCACTTAGATATTTCCGTTTACAAAATTACTTTTAAAAGTCAATGAAATCTATTAAAATCAATCATTTTTTAAAATCTTTTAAAATCAATTAGTTTATGAAATCTTTCAGATTTTAAAAAAATTTTATAAATTTTTAATTGAATACACTTTGATTTATAAACTTATATCAATTTTAAATTGAATACTCTTATACTTTTAAATTCTTTTAAAATCTAATCAATTTTAAATTGAATACATCATTCATAGTTAATTTATTTACTAAAAAAGTGTATGTAAAAAAAGAAAAAAAATTTAAAAAAAAAAAAGACCATGGATGATAGTAAGCCACTAAGATGAAATCGCACGTGCAACACCAACCACATACAGAATGTAGTTGGGAAACTTGGGACCAATCCTATACTTCTCTGTGTGTAAGAAAAATCTCTTTTTTTGTTTATATTGTTTTGTTTTTGTTTCTTTATGTTCATATCGGTGTGTGTTTGAGAGAAAATCTCATTTCAGAAAAAGAAAAAGGAAAAAAAAAAAAAAAGACAGACAAAGTGGTAGTTGGGGGCTTTAAATTCTGAGTTAGGTAGATACAAATTTTCCTTAATTAAAAGGCCTGCATTGAAAAGTAACTTCATGAAAAAGAGGAAGCAGAGAAAAAAAAAAGAGTGAAAAATGGAAGAGACCCAAAAACAAAAGAAGATGAAAATGCTTTGCCTTCATGGATTTAGAACCAGTGGGAGTTTTCTCCAAAAGCAAATTAGCAAATGGAATCCTGAAATCTTTGCTCACTTTGACATGGTATGTATATGCCATTCCTAACGTCGTCGTTTCTTGCTCTTTATGTATTCTCTTCTTTCCTTCTGCTTCACAAAGTGATCTGTTTGTTGAAAAAAAAAAAAAAAACTTTTGACTTCTTTTAGAAAGCTACTACATTAATTTCAATTCTACTAAAATGCAGCTCTATAACAATACCAAAACCACCATTTTTTCCAATAAAAAATTCCAATCGCGGTGTCAAAATTCTTAGAAATATTAATAATAATAATAATATCAAAATTCTTAGAAATATTAATAATAAGGATCTCATTGAAGCATTTAACATGATATCAGTGTTTTGGTGACCAAAAGGTCCCGAGTGATCTTTGCTATTCTATTTGAATTTCAATGTGTTGAATTATTATTTGGATAGTTATTTGCTTTGAATTGTTGTTTGCCACGTGCAACACTCAATTTTTTTATTCCTTGTTAATGAGCTTGCATGTGAGAGTAAGAGATGTATTAAAATATGATTGATAAATATTATTGGATCCCTTTTTTAAGAGCTATAGCTTTTGAAATATACGATGATTTAGCATAAGCAACTAGAACTCCTGTGGTTTTTCAAAGGAAAAGGAAGATTTTTATTTTTATTTTTTTATGATTATTAAAAAAGTAAAAAAAAAATTAAAAAAAAAGTGTGATGCTTACCACAATGTTATAGCATATGATTGAATAGCATTTTAAGTATCATTAAGTATGACTAAAACATATATAAATGTAACACTTAGGCTTTTTTTGGTACAATAGGACTTTCCAGATGGCATATTTCCTGCAGAAGGAAAATCTGATATAGAAGGTATTTTTCCACCACCATACTTTGAGTGGTTCCAATATAATAAGGTAATTTTATTTAACTAACTAAAAAAAATATAGAAAAACGATTTTATAGTGATAAATAATTAAATTATATAATATTGAACACCTGCAGGAATTCACTGAGTACAAAAATTTGGAAGAATGCATCTCCTATCTATGTGAGTACATAACAAGCAAAGGCCCTTTTGATGGTCTGCTTGGCTTCTCTCAGGTATGTATGTATATATATACACACACAAATATATATACAGCTAGATTCATATCTGTCGGTTTGATTATCTTTTAATCAGATTGTCCTAATATGAACCTTGTATGTATATTGGTACCTTTTTTTGTATTTTCTTTTTATCCTTTCTAACATGAATTGAATTTAAATCTTGATTAAATAACCAAGAAGAATAATGAGGTTTTTTTATTTTTTATTTTTTTTTTCATAGGGGGCTACACTATCAGCACTATTGCTAGGATACCAAGCACAAGTAAGCCAATTTTTTTTTTTTTTTTCTATCTTAATATGTTTAAATTTCTCTTGACTTATAGAAAATTTATTGAAATATAAAAGTCTTATAAAAATACAGGGAAAGGTGTTGAAGGAGCATCCACCAATGAAATTATTTGTGTCAATATCAGGATGCAAATTTAGAGATCCAGCCATAACTAATGTAGCCTACAAAGACACCATTAAAGTAAAATCTGTGCAGTTCATAGGAGACAAGGATTGGTTGAAAGTGCCATCTGAGGACCTTCTCACTGCCTTTGAAAACCCTCTTCTTATAAGGCACCCCCAAGGCCATACTGTCCCAAGACTAGGTGGGTTGTCTGTTTGCACTAAGAAAAAAAAAAGGTTTAACATTTTGCCATGGGCACTTTTTATCACAGCTTGAATTGAAAATGTTCACTGTGAGTATATTTGGTCTCATTTGTTTGCTGATTATAGCATTTAGAAACAAAAATTTGAGTGTTGTGATCAATTATGATGTTCTTGTGGTAAGTTTTTGGTGATTAAATTATCTGACTGAAAGTGATTTTCAGTCACAATTTCCACAATTTCTGTGAGTAATACAACCTTTGGTCATGGGATTAGTTTTAGTTACGGAATTTACCGTAACTAAAGATCATATTTGGTAGTGACTTTTTGGAGACCAATTTTGATTGCTGAAAGTTTGGTAGTAAAAGATTTTCCTCCTTTTTTTTTTTTTCCTTCTGATTGATTTTGTTGGGACTGTGAACAGATGAGGAAGCCACTTTGAAGTTGCTAGGTTGGACTAGAGAAATCCTGCAGTGCTATGGTGGTTCTCCTACAACAGATAAACATGAACATGAAAATGGAGAAACAAATAAAATAGGCACTGAAGAGACAAATCCAAAACCAGCCAGTGAGATCGAAAACCAAGAGAAAAATAAGAGAGAAGTTGAGGTTGTAGAGGCAATAGTCCAAGCATGAAGATGTCAAAGATAAAGATGGATCCTGTTCTGCTAAGCTCTCTGAATGGTTTTTCTTGTAGATTATAAAATAGCGTATGCTTGATATGGTCTTCAGGGAATTTAAATAATGAAAAGAAGTGGTCTGACCTTTAATTTACTTATCTATATCTCAGTAGTCATTGACTAAGGGTAATTAAGTCGTGTTGTGTTATAAATTGAAACCCATTGAATTTTATTTTCTTTTCAAACCTATACCACATTGAAAAAACTAGCATAAAATTCATTGGCTGATAGAATCTGATCATAGAAGGAACTTTGTTATGACTATGAGTTACGAATTGAGTCACAGGGCGATTGACTGATAAATTTATATCTAGAAACATATTTTTGCTCTTGTTTAGATTCTATGAACGATTTATCTTGATGAATTAATCAAGCTCATCAAAGGAGCCTGAAATTTTTGAACTCGTAGACCTTTTTAGGATTGATAAAATTCTGCTTAACTATTTCTACCAAATATGTTCTCTTAAAAAAAGATTACATATTAAAGTTATAGACTTAGAATAGAAAATCTATAAAAGACTATAAAATAAGAGATTATTAACTTAAGTTATTCTCTCATAATAGATTAAAGATACACCTAAAATAAATATAAAAGATTTATAAAATAAATTCTACTAATTAAAATACTAATAACAATAATACTAGACTTGCGGCCCACGTTTTGCATAAATTTTACCCATAAATGCGTTTGTAACATTACTCCCCTTCTGGAGAAAGAGCTTGTTCGCAAGCTTGAAGTCAGGATAAGCATCGTGAAAATGTGCAACATCCTCCCAAGTAGCGACTGACACATCAAACCCACACAGGTGCGCTAAAATTTTCCAAGTGCCACGATGAAGACAAGCACGAAGAACAGAACAAGGTATAGGAACAACACGACCATCCTCTATTGGTGGTAAAGCAGGAGAAACGGTTAGAGCAACACCTTTAAAAGCCTTCAAGAGAGATATGTGAAACACATTATGAAACTTACTGTTAGCGGGTAGCTGCAACTGATAAGCAACTTCCCTTGTTCGTCGTAACATAGGAAAAGGCGCAAAGAATCAAGGTGCAAGTTTATAGGGAGAAGACCCGCTAGAGATTTTTGACGATACGGATGTAAACGCAGCCATACCAATGTACCTGGCTCATATGCAACTTCTTGGTGGCTTTTATCATAATATTCCTTTATCCGAACCTGAGTTTGTTGAAGCTTGCTGCAAATATCATGCAAAGTCAAATCATGATCAATCAATGTCTGGACAACAATCTCAGCACGTGAAGAACCAACTGCATAGGACAATAAACGAGGAGGTTCACAACCATAAATAACTTTAAAAGGAGTTGTTTGAAGTGCAATGTGAAAAGAAGTATTATAATAATACTCTGCTCAGGGAAGCCAATCAATCCACTTTTTTAGATAATCACCAACCAGGCAACACAAATACATCTCAATCGTACGATTCACAACTTGTATTTGACTGTCAATTTGAGGATGGTAAGTAGAAGAGAATGTCAGTTTTGTCCCACTCAAACGGAACAACTCTTACCAAAAAGTGCTTGTAAAAACCACATCCCTATCATAGGTAATAGATTCAGGTAACCTATGCAAACGGACTACATTCTTAAGAAAAGTGTGAGCGACGCAAGGTACAATGTAAGGATGAGATATGGGTATGAAGTATGCATATTTTAAAAAACAATCCACTACAGTTTTGCCTCATGCCTTCGGTAAGCCATCAATAAAATCTATCAAGATATCAACCCAAACTTGCATAGGAAGTGCAAGTGGTTGGAGTAAACATGTTGGGCTCAAATGTTTAGCCTTGTTGCGTTGGCAAACTGGACAAGCAGCCACATAGTCCCCAATAACCAATTTCATACTCTTCTAATAGAAATCTTGTCGAACATGCTGCATTGTTTTTTTGGACCCCCTCATGGGCATTATCATGATAGCCCGATAAAATTGTAGCAATCAACGTAGAAAAAGACATCAAATAGGTATGCCTTTTAATAGAAAATGAGACCATCATTAGTTGTCCAAGAAGCATCCAACTCATGAATGAGAACTTGTTGGACTAAATCTTGCAAGGAAGCATTATTGATTATCTCTTCTCTGACTGCATCTAGCAATAGAACACGTGGTTGGCTGATGGCATACAAGGTTTCTACTTCACTGGGGCAACGAGACAAGGCATCAATAGCTTTATTCAAATGTCTTACCTTGTACTCCATACTGAAATCAAAATCCATAAGCTTGCTAATCCAATATTGTTGTGGTGAAATAGTAAGCCTTTGTTCCAATAAATATTTAAAGCTATAATGGTATGTGCGAATCAGAAAAGGTATCCCTCATAGATAAGGAAGCCAATGTAGCACTACTGAGCTAGTCCAATCACTTCTTTCTCATATGTGGCCAATTTGAATTGTCAAGCAGCTAACTGACAACTGAAAAAAGCAACAGGATAGCCTCCTTGTTGTAAAACAGCCTCGATACCACCACCCAATGCATTAGATTCAATGATAAACTAATCGTCAAAATTTGGTAATTGTAAAACTGGAGCCGCTGCAAGTGTTTTCTTAAGTGTAGCAAAAGAAGCCAATGCCGCATCAGTTCATTGGAATGAGTTCCTTTTCAGCATGCTAGTTAAGAGAGCAGCCAACTGACCATATTTTTTGATGAATTTATGGTAGTAACCTGCTAGCCCCAAGAACCCACACAAGGTGGTGATGGATTGTGGTTGAGGCCAATCACTAATGTCCTGAATTTTACTTGCATCAGCTACCACATCTGTCTAAAACACCATATGGCCAAGATATGTGACTTTGGGTTCTCCAAAGAAGCATTTGGATCTCTTTAGATAAAAATTATAAGCACGCAATAATCAAAGATTATACGAATATGAATGAGATGATCTTTCCATGTTATGTTGTATATTAAAATGTCATCGAAGAAATCCAACACAAATTGGCGCAAGTATGGTTTAAATACCTCATTCATGAGTGCTTGGAATGTTGATGGCGCATTTGTCAACCCAAATGGCATAACCTGGAACTCGAACTGGCCATGATGCGTGCGAAAGGATGCCTTCTCAATGTCTTATGGATCCATGAGAACCTGATGATAACCGGACTTTAAATCCAGCTTAGTGAATTATTTGGACCCATGAAACTCATCAAGTAATTCGTCCACTATAGAAATTGAGAATTTATCTTTGACAGTTTTGGCATTGAGCTCGCGGTAATCAACACAAAAATGGCAAGTTCTACCATGCTTACGGACCAATAAAAATGGAGATGAAAATGAGGATCTATTAGGCCGAATGATTCCTTGGTGTAACATTTGGGCACACTGTCTTTATATTTCATCATTCTGCAGGTTTGGATACCGGTATGGTCAAACCACCACTGGTCTGGAACCAAGCAATAATCAAATTCGGTAGTCACAATTCCCCAGAGGAGGCAACCCTGCAGGTTCTTGAATTTTATCAACAAATTCAGCCAAAAGTTGCTCCAGATTGCTATGTTGCTCATATGAAGCATTTAATATATGAAACTGAGTTTTGGGGTAGCTCGGCTACCTTTGGAGCAGGATTTCTTTCCCATTTGAAGCAAAACTCATTGTGAGTGAAACAAAGTCCCAAAAGATGGGTCTCAGCATTTGTAACCATTTAACACCTAGCACACTGTTACCAAAAAAAAAAAAAAACACATAGCACAATGTCAAAACCATCCAAATGAATAACAAGAAAATCAACTTTGAAAATGTGGTTATCAATATAAAAGGATACTGCATGGCAAGTTCACTTGCTGTAAACTTTTTTGCCATTAGCAACCGAGACACTGGCTCTTAACCCAGGCTGCACTTCCATCCCAAGCGTTGGCCTTCCATGAAACTGATGAAATTGTGCATGCTACTCGAGTCAACGAGGCTCAACAATAGATGTCCTTTCATGACCTCTTGCACCTGCATTGTTCTAGCACTCTTTTGTCATGTTATGGCATGCAAAGAAATTTCAGGCTCTTGCAATTCTTCTGGTATGGGTTCAACAGCATTCTAATAAGCTAGTTCCAACCAAAATAACTTCTTACATTGATGTCAAGAGCCGAGTACGATTCATCACAATTATAGCACAAACCTTTTGCCCTTTGCTCTGCCATTTCAGCCTTTGTCAACTTTTTTATAAAAAGAAGTGGATGAAGTTACTGAAATGGACTCAGTAATTCCTCTTTGCATATTACTGCTCTTGGAAATTGGAATTGCCGAAGTTGCTGTAGCATTGAAATTGCCTTTTGTGCCTTGCCAAGTCCTTTTGCAAAAAGATGTTTCTCACATTACCATATGCTTTTACTCAAATGCTTGAGTGAGATTTATGGCATGAACCAAATCTGGTGGACTGTACATCTCAACATCAAGTCAAATAGAGTCAGTCAACCCTGCAGTGAAGAGACTAACGTGTTGGTCTACTCGAACATACTTATTTGCCCTTGCCAACCTTTCTTGAAACTGACGCTGATATTCTTCGATTGAGCTCGTTTGCTTCAGGTTAACCAGTTCACCCAATGGATTACTGTGCGCTGGAGATCCGAACAGGAGAGTGCAATATTCCTTGAATTCTGACTAGTCAATTAATGGATGCTCTTGTTCCACCTGATGGTACCATAGTTGCTCCTCACGGAGAGATAGAATGCAGCCAATCCCATTTTATCTGCTTCATTCGTTCGCTGATTGGAGAAGAACTTCTCACAATGATGCAGCCAAATCAATGGATCATAAGATCTGTCAAAGTGTTTCTACTTCGGCAATCCTAGCCTCATACATCGCTTGTTCTTCTTGTAACAATGATCGAATTTCTTCATTCTTATTAGAATTGTCCATTATGTTTAGCTCTGATACTAAGTTGTTATTGACTACGAGTTATGGATCGAATCACAGAGCGATTGACTAAAAAATCTATATCTGGAAATATATTTTTGCTTTTGTTTTGATTCCATGAATGACCTATCTTGATGAATTAATCAAACTTGTCAAAAAAGTCTGAAATTTTTAAACTCGTTGAATAGAAAGTTTAGACCTCTTTAGGATTGATAAAAATTATGTTTAACTTTTATTTCTCCCAAATATGTTCTCTTAAAAGAGATTAATAGGAAAGCTATAAAAGAGTCCTAAAATAAAAGATTACTTGCTCAAATTATTATCTCATAATAGGGAACTTAAAAATACTCCTAAAATAAATATAAAAGATTTGTAAAATAAATTCTACTAATTAAAATACTAATAACAACAAACTTTGAGAAACACAAACACACAGAGATCTTACATTTACACGAAAAAAGATTTGAAAAAAAAAATTGATTATGTTGTCATGGACACAATGGAATGGGACTCTACTCAAGTAAACTCTGATACAAAACAATTACACAATGGGAAACTTGATTCTTTACAAAGAAATGGTAATAAATACAGAATATATATAAAAATAAAAAGGAAAGGAAAGGAAAAAGTAAACTCATTTTGAGTGCTGAAATCATTGCTCTTTGATCCCATACAGAACTACCAGTGTAACTGCAAGCAAACATCCAGACAACTTCAATCCACCGCATCCATGAACATACTGTGACCAGTTAATGTTTCCGCCAACCCTGATCATTTTTCTGTCCACAAACCATGAAGCAGTTCCCATTGATTTCCATGACAAATAAAAGCCGAACCAAAAGCAGAAAAGGACAATCATGCTTGAGCTTCTTCATGTCTGGCCCCGAGGAATATTGACTTGAGATCCTCAAATGGGTTAAACAGTTGAGACAGTCAAGAGAAGTTTCTGCCAAAATCCAAATTATGACTGTCGGAAAAGTTAATGCTCCAGATGATCTTGGAGGATTCACTTTTACAGCCACGGCCAGGAAGAAAAGATTCTAGCCTGAAGTGTCAATTTCCTTTCCATAATCTTCCTCGTGTATGTTTCTTCTCAATCTTCTTAGCCATATATCATAGTCCATTGGATATGGTGTTCCACATAGACTGTCAACATAATCTGCAAATGCTTTCAAAACAGTTGAGACGTCTCCTAGCTTCTGCTGAATCAATCTCCTTGACCAAGAAGTTTCTCTCCACTGCAATGCCCCCTCAACAGAATCTAGTTCAGGTAATGCACCACCACAGGAAAAATAAAGCATATAAACAAGGCTCTCTGCATCTGAAGCTGAGCATAACTTTCCTTCCTGAAGAGCAAAAGTTGATGAGAAATGGAGATTCATTGCAGGGCGGTCCCTCTCTTCCAGAATAGCATGCCCCCAACCAATAAGGACAAAATGAGGATATCTCGCACTGGACTTCACATAAATTACATTCTCAGGCCTAATGTCTCCATGTCGAATTCCTGCAGAAGCAGCTGTTGAAAGCGCAGACAAGCAATCATGGCAGCATCTGATAGCCTCGTTGGTGCCAAATCGGCCTCCACTTATCATATCGACCACTGTTTCACCAACTGGGCTGGTCACCAGGATTGGAGTGCCACACCAAGGATGGTCACAATTTCCACCTGAGCTGGATCTCCTGCACTGGCCAGGGTGAATGATCCTGCCAGATGCACTCAACTGAGGTAAATACTTGCTAGACATACCTTTCTGTTTCATAATTGTCAATATTTTAGTCTGTCGCTGAACTTGATACCATAAACTCATACCTTCCCATGCTGGTTCCAATTGAGAAGGAGGAGAACCGACATATAAAAAGAGACTTTTTGCAGGTTCTTCAACTGGAGATGCAACATAATACGGATGTTCACCGGTACTCAGGACTGCATTAATCTGATAACCCTTTTGCCAATTTGAGTCCTCCAACCATAATACTGATCCCACTTCTAATTTCATTAGCTCGTCAGACTCAACTTTGGTGGATTCATCCTGGACTTCAACAATTTCTGGGCAAAGACTGTGCTGCTGGAACCTAAATAAACCATTTCCATTTACCCCGGTATCACCCAGCTGCCTCTCCATTCTTCTTGCTTGCAGGCGAGAACCGTGGTCAGCAGCTAAATCCTCAATCGAGTGCTTGGGAGGTCCAGCAAACTGTGCGATGCAATGGAATGTGGCAAAAAGGACCTGTAGAGCACCAATATCTCCCCAATTGGCATTTCCTAGCTTGTTCCAGATCCTATCAATTGGAGAAACTGCAACTCTAGAATGTTTTTTAATCCACTCAGCAGCACATTCATAAACATTATTCACATCAAACTCCAACTTATTTACATCTCCTTCAACCTTGAGAACCCCACCATATTGAGAATCAACAAGTACAATAAAAACAGAGTTTGAACTCTCTGAGAAATTCAATCTGCTCAATGTTCTTGATATTAGGATGCGAATAGCATAAAGAAGGGCCTCACCTAAAACAGATAGTGAAAGCTGCTTGTCATTTTCCACAGCAAGGCTTCCAATATCAGGCCTAAGAAGTACCAATTCAAGAATATGATCCCACTTCCCATGAGGATGTCGAGGGTTATTCAACAATATACCAGTAGCACAGAGACCACCAAGCTTCCCATTAGCAATTGCCTTCTCAGCCTGGTAAAACTTCCAATTTTCGTTGTATAGACAAGCAACAGAGAAAGGCATGGGCTCATCCTGACTCCAAAATGCTTCCCACAAGCCCTTCATACTGGCATGTAAAAAATCTTCAATAGCAAAATGGGCAGTTGCTTCTGCAGCATCAGATGTCGAAGCATAAACAGCATTAGGCATCCTAAACAGCTGCTGGAATAAAATCCCTTCCAATGCATAATCAAATTTTTGAAGGTCTATCAACTCAAAAGGAACATCAAAAGCAGGCTTTTTGGGTGCTGATTTGTTGGATATCGATTCAAACCAGTCTTCAAGGTTTGCAGCAAGGCCTTCACTGTCCAAGAATTTATTAAGGAACTCCTTGCGACTTCGAGGCCTGCTACCAGATGACACACTAGATCTCTTTGTTCCAGATCCTATTGAATCCTGATCTGGGGACCCACCTGTCAAATGCAGTATCATAGTCTTAGTCAGCCAATTGGACTCGAATTATATTTTGGACTTTTATCTCTACAATGTCTACAAGATGCAAACACTTGTACATATTATTAAAATGTAGAGCAACATGCATCATTATGTGGAAAAAGTGTAATCTATTATAAGATTACGATATACTTTTTAACTATAATCTATTATAAAATATATATTTATGCGTGCATGATTTGAATAATTATATATATAATTATAATATTATTTTCCGTAGTCCTTATATCATGCACATATTAAACATAAAACAAAAAGAAACAAGAAGATAAACCATGAACAATGTTGGTAAATCAATATAAAAGTTCCATAAATTTTATAAATAATCAAATGTTCAAATTTCAATTATTAACATCATTTCCAATAGTATCATAATCATCATAACTAGCCATCAAGAAAATTTCACTTCCTAATTTTGACAAAACAACACAGATTTACAATATATACAGTCTATTTTACACAACATTATTTTAGCAACTTTAAATTGTGTGCCTTGAAGTGAATGATGAGCTACTAATACACTTGAGTTGCACATCATTTTCTACATCATTTTTTGTCCAAAACAATATATATCACGTATTGTACAATACTAACAATCATGCACGTACATTTTTGTATGTTGAAGTAGCATATAATAAGCATGTATATAAGTTTTACATATCAACATATAAATACTGAAAGCCAAATGGTAATTAGCCAGAAACAAGTGAGATGCATAGAAGTATATTGACAATACAATTTGGTACAAATTTGTCCCGAAAGAGGGTCAGGGGTGAATAGGACTTCTCACTCTTGTATTCTCCCAAAGTTACCTTATAGTGTTCTTAAGACTTTGTTTTCGTTGCTATTTCACAAAATTTTAAAAGAATGATAAAATCCTAAAAAGAAAAAAATTAAAATAAATAAAAACTAAACTGAAAAACCATATCACAATCCTACCAATTCAACAAAACTAAAGGAATTTGGAATATCCCGACACTCCTTTAAAGTAGATGCCCATAATGAAAACCCAAACTTGATACAGTCTCATAAAAACTCTTACATTTTCCCTTCTTCTTTTTTCCTTCTTTTTTTTCCAATTGAAAGTCTAAAAAAAGTCCTTAATTTGCTCTTAGAATCGCATCAAAATTCATCAAAAGCTTAACCCAACTGACAGTTAATTCAATTAAAGCAATAGAATTGTACTTCGAAGTTGCTCTAATAAGCTAATAATCCCAGAAAGAAAGTTAGAAACTACGTTTAAATTTGCCAAAAAAGGGAGAGAGAAAAAGAGAGAAATTAGTGGGTGGGTTTTAGAGAAAAAAGCTCACCTTCCATTGCAGCTAGGGTTATAGTTCAGTGATTATCGGAGTCCAAAGATAGCTCATTGACCAAATATCCCCCAACGACTTCGCCGATCCACGCTGCTCTCTCTCTTCTCTCTTTCTCTCTCTCTTTCTCGGTTGCCAAACACAATTTTAAGAAAACACCACGAATTTTTGTTATTTTCTCGGCCTGCAGCAGGCAGCTACTATGTAAGAGAAATAAAAAAAAAAAGGTGGGTGACTGTATGATCCACGAATCCCCATCATTTTCACTTTCCAGTAATTTTTTTTGCTGAAAACTTTCCAGTAATTTAATTTTTATTTTTTTTAACTAAAAAAAATAATTTTTAACTTTTCTTAAAGTCAAAAAGTCGAAAGTTTTGTAAATTTTATCATAATAATATTATCACCAACATTTTTCATTTTCAGTTTATTTGTATTCACATGGGTAGGAAATTGTTAAAATCTTATTTTCTTTCCTTTTCTTTTTATTATTATTATTTGAATCAGTGCTATAAAAATTTCCTTGTTACATATTAAAATGAATAGTTTCATGAACTTCTTAATTGCTTCTAAGAGTTGCTCTCAATAAATGTGACGTACCAACTCTTTAGGTACGTTATATACATAAGTTGACTAATTAGTTACTAATCTTATATAATATTTTTTCAAACTATCCCAAAATTACTTAAAATGGGTCTCTAATTTGACAGAATAATAAATAATCAAGTAAAGCTCTAGAGCTAACCAAAATCTCATTGCAACATTTAATTCCATATAATATATATAAGAGATTAACAAACTATATATATATATATAATATAACATATATAGAGAGAATATTCCATTTGGTCTCCTGAAGTTTATACTAATTTAAATTTAACATTTTAAGGAGTGCAGATTAAATTATTTTAAAAAGTATGGATAAAATTCATTTAATATCAAAGAAGATGAATGAAATTATCGCATATAATATATATATTATATTTCAGTATTATCAATAATATAACATGCCCAAATATTCTAAGAGGTTATTTTCATAGCCATTAGAGGTAAAGTAAGAAGAGAAATACATGAACTATGTATAGTTTTTCTAAGCACATAACATTTTATTTACTAAAAAAATAACATTTTGTATACAGTTATTATTAGAAGCTGTAGAAGCCACTAGTACAGAAATCAGAAAATATAGTATATATTTTGGAATTGGTATTATGTTTAAGGTCTAATTAAACATGGTATAACATTCCAATAGCAAAGTTTGCAACCCGTCCAAGCAATGTTAACTAGGCTAAGAGCCGCTCGGAGGGTGCAACATGTCACGAGCTTGGCATTTCATCGAACATTTGGTGGGTGACGTAAGCTTGGCATTTCGTCGAACACTTGGTGAGCATTCTCCACACCTTGGGAAGAATCAAGAATTCTCTAGAAGCTTATGGAGAGGTCCAGAGTTTTCTAGAGTTAAGTAGAATATTCTAGAAGTTTACAGAGAAATCTGGAGTTCTCTAGAATCGTGTGGAATATTCTAAAAGGTCAAGAGTTCTCTAGAGATGTGTGGAACCTTCTAGAAGCTTATGGATAATTCTAGGCTTTCCATGCAACTAGACATGTGTGGAATTCTCTAGAAACCTTTGGAGAACTCTAGCTTCGTAAAACGTGTAAATATCTTAGATATTTGTGTGGAGAATTCTAGAGACTTATTCTCCACCGTAGGATTAAGTTATTTCTAGCCGTAGGATCTATTTTAGTTGGCTATAAATAGGTGGAGGCCTCATTTGGCCAAACCAACCCCCAAAACACCCTAGAATCCAAGAATCCAAGATCATTCAAGTTGTAAAGCTTTTCTTTCAAGCAATATACTTCATTCTCCCAAACTTTCTTGTGTTCTTTCTTGTTTGCTTTGCTTTCTCTTCTTTGTAGGCAAAAAGGCTTACTTAGTTGCAATACAAAGGGTCGGAATAGCAACTAAGGCCGCACGGCTTGGAGGTTCGAAAAACAAGTCCGTGACAAACAGGAGGGAGGTTGACAAAAAATCCACATTTTGATGGGTCAAAGATAACCCCATACAGAATGTTGAGAACAACCTCAACGAAAATGGTTGGGTTGTACAAGGCTTGGCTAAGAGTAGATTTGCCTCCATTACACTACAAAGGTGACATTTACGAGGGCTTTTGATTCCCGACATAGGGATCCGGTGTCGGAGCAAACCAAGAGACTAACAATCTTCACTTAGGCTATTATGCTGGTTCCATTCGTTAAGAAACTTTGTGCTATTGAGGTTGTGGTAATGAGCAAAAGGGAAATGAGAAGCATTGAAGGATATGTAATGTTTAGGAAAAGTATAGAACAGTTTAAAATTAGAAGACATTATCAAATGAGGTTGACTCAGTTGGTTTGTAAGTTACACTGGAAAGTTAACAGGTTTGAAACACTAAACTAGGAAATTAATTTTTTTTTAATATTTATTTTCTCTTAAAATTAATAAATATCTATTGTTCATGCTAAATGAATGACTAGAAGGTATCATATTAGCCAAATTGAAATTGAAGACAAAAAGAAACTCAACATGCAAGGCACCCAAAAAATGTGGGCCTCCTTTATAATTTATATTTTCCTTTGAACCACATTTTTCACAATACATATGTACTTTAATAGTCAGTCAATCATCCTCATAAGATCATATGCACTTCCTTGTTTAATTTCGTGGTCTGTAGGGATGGACATTGGTTCTGTCAGTTTTTAGTATTTTTTTGCATATTGAACCGACCATTATTGGTTGATAGTTGAAATTCCACTTCCTCTTTTTCTCATCCCTTAGCTTTTTGTTTGTTTGAGGAGCTCTTCGAGAGTAATTAAATAGGCATAGGCTCGATGAATGTCTTGTTCCTGTATAATTCTTATGATTGTGAATACAAATCCATTTTACTTTTATATTTTCTCGGAAACCAATCTTCTTATTTATGATTAACATTTTCTGGAGTCTTTTTTGCGCAAATATTTTCTTATAGAAAATAAAACATCCTGTAGAAGATTTGGTTGGTGTGGTTTGGCATAATACTATATTATATTATTATTTTTTAATAATTGAAATTTTACATTATTTATATTTTAAAATAAATAATTTAAAAACATTAAATCATGTTAAAAATATTAAAAAATTTATATATATAATTAGTTTAGTTAATAGTTTGGATTAAAAAAATTTAAAATCAAATTGAACTAATTCTAAATCGAAAACGAAACAAAACCAATTCGAATTTATCGATAAGATGATTCATACTGTCAATTTATCTTTGCATGATCACATACACTTTAGTAGGATAGAAATTTTATTCCATTTTTCATAATGATCCGCGAATGCAACTTTTGATACAAAAACTTGCTTAGTTATTTACTAAACAAGTTACGAAGAAGATTGAAAACTTTAATGTTTGCAAGTGGTTGAAAATAATATTGTAATAGAAGCAGATTCTATGCTGTATATTCTTTACCGTACAACAATGGCTTTTATCCAGGAGGAATTCCATATCTATTTTATGCATTTAAAACTTGAACAAAGTTGCCTCTTTGATAGGACCAAGCAACTAATTTTGCAAAATAAAATCAAACCCTATGACTTCATCAATTAGATAGGTAAAATTCTAAGTCCCTATGGTTTCTCTAAGAACAAAAGTCCACATTTTTAACACCTCTCAACTCGTCTCGTCCTAACCGAGACTCACTCACGGTATTATTGTCGAGGACAAATTTCTGTTAGTGTTTAAATTTTTAACACATTTTTAATCATTGTATTTTCATACTTATAGATTCCCTGAATACCTAACATAGATTAGTGTGGAATATAAGAAAAATTCATGTCATAATCCAATACATCAGGAACACTAGGCAAATTATATTGTCCAAATGCCTAATGCAAAAAAATAAAAACCTAAAGTTCAACCAGATAGCAAAGGAATAAAACTAAACTGTGATATGATGTCGCCAAAACTTCGTTTATCATCGCAACCTATGGTTTGCATGTCCAAGATTGGCATGTAAAGTTTAAACAGGAAAAAAAATTGCAGTAATAAACCAATCTAGTACCATTTTAACAATTTTTTTCCCCAAATATATGTTGTAAACAGTCAACAATTTTCGAATACAAACTTCAGAAAGAGCTTTCTAATCAGCATCCATTTCCTCCAAGGCTGCTTTAGCTGCTGCCTTAGCCTCCTCCAAAAGCTCCACTGGAACCTGTATGAATAAGTTACAGAAATTCTTTATCCCCAAAATGGTGGAACAATAATAAATAATAACTACAATAACAGATAAAAGAAGACACATTAGACACCTATAGCTTTAATAAAACATGATGTTCGAGGTAAAACGATTTCAAAATTATGTTTCTATGCCTTGACATTTCAGTTACCTTCTCATGCAGTCGGTTTGATTCGTCACAGACCCAGCTCATTTCCAATTCAAACTCTTTGTCCTTCGCCTCATCATGTATTCCATAAATGCTGCTTAGCATTAATTGTAAATGTCCAAGTTAAAATATATATATATATATATATTAAGAAAAAATCAAACCAAGAACCATAGAGATATACTAAAAATAAGAAACTGCTTGCTTTTATCTACCAGTAAAATACTATTTTAAAATAAAAAACAACTGAAAAGCCTTCTGACTTCAACGTCTTGCGTATTGTAGGTGACCCCAAAACCACTCTAGATGAAATATACCACATGAACCATAGAGATATACTAAAAATCAGAAACTGCTTGCTTTTATCTACCATAAAAGTACTATTCTAAAATCAAAACAAATGGAAAGAAAATGTAACATAAAAGCTTTATGACTTCATCGTCATTCATATCTTGCATATTATTTCAAGGTAGGTGATCCAAAAGCCACTCTATATGAAATATACCACATGAACCTACCTTGCCAAGGAACTACATTATCCTGAGTAATATTATTAACATGATAGACCAAGAACTCTAACACTTGTTTGGCCATGAGTTAGAAAAATGCATTTCAGTCTTAAGATTTACCTACAATTTTCCAGTTCATGGCTGAACAAAGGCCTAGTGGCTGATTTGTTTTAGAAAAGAAAGATAAAACTCATGTTGCCTATTCGACAAGGGAATACCATTAGCAGTCAAACCACTGATGAAAAAACCAATGAGGTACTTAGTAATCATGTGTTTGATATAAGAGAAAAATATATTTTATTTATGTACCATAAAACCAAAGTATATTACATAATGATGTTCTACGTAGAAATCTTAGTGAGGCTGAGAGGACTGTAGAGAAAAGGAAATTGAATAATACAAGCACAAATAAAATCTATAGTCAGACAATCAATATAATATTACAAGATACAGAATAACAAACACTAAAAGAAATGCCACTCACATCTTAGCGACTTCGATAACCCCTTGCCGGCATGTCAATTCAGACAGCTTCAACTTTTCTATCTCTCTGCCAATACCATTTTACAGAACATATGTTATACAATCATGACACCTTTACAAAAATTGGAGGTTTTTAAAATTATGTAAAATAAGAGACATTGTCCCCATTAGATAATGTAACATATAAGAATCTGTATCTATTTACTTAAAAAAGTTTTCCTATCCTATAATAGAAACACAATGAATTATGCCATAATTAATGCTGCATACAATTTACAGACAAAAACAGTTTAATGAGTCATAGAAAGGTATTGGGAGTAAAACTCTCTAAACTTAAGTAAAAAAAGAATGTCAATTAATTGCATGCGCGTAGCACCCCCTATCATCACAACTTGATCCTTGCAAAATTACTACATGTAAACTAAAGAATATATGTATTTCATTCACACCAATAATAGTATATTTAATCTCTCACCTTAATTTTCAACTCAAATGTATATTGATTGTTCTTCCAAAATAAAATTTAATATATTCTAATAGTCATCAAAAACTGTAACACACAATTCATAGTTAAAAATTGTATACATAGATAAGTTATGTTTCCAAAAACATGTTTCCAACATAAAGTGGGAACCTGGTGGCAAGCGCTGAGGGTGACAACTCAACTAATGAGTTAAATTTAAAACCTAGTTAGGCAAGTGGCAACCATGAGTACTTGCCACATCAGTAGGTTCCCAGCATTGGTGGGAACTAGGTTCCCAGCATTGGTGGGAACTAGGTTCCCAGCATAGGTGGGAACTAGCGGACCAAAATTATATGGATATATATATACATGTAATCAAATTATCAAAATAGCCCTTACAATAGAAAAATTACATTTTTAATTGATAGCCAAACAACTATCAGTTTGTTAGCATATGCACTTTTATGTATACTGATAAAAACTTGCTTATAAAAGATCAACCTGCAATAACTATGACAAAAGAATTAGCATGTCTTTGACCATAAAAGATCCAGATACAGCAATCCTAATTTTAAACACATATAGTTATCAGAAAATATCATCTAGAAACTTCTAAATTTCACCTTTAGTTTCATGAGAATCTCCTTTCTTCTATCTAATCATATGGACCTAATCATATAAGGTACTTACTGCTCAGCTTGGAAAATTTTTCTCTTATTTTTATAGAAATGAATCAAAATATTAGATTAACTGATTAAAGAGTTTCCAAAACATACTGTAATTTTTTTGATAGATGCCTCTTTTGCATTGGTATTTGAATTTTCTTGAATCCTATGGATGGCACGAGTACTAATTTACCAGCTAAAATCTAAGTGTTTGCTTCTAAGTCATGGAAAGTTAAAATACATCATTTATTGCAAAGAGAAGACCCAATACTAGTCTATCTTTGGAATGCTGTAAGATGTACAAGAACTAAGAAGAGTATATAGTTTATTGACCGCTTATTCATTCATTATGAGGTAGCTTCTCAATTGCGGTATCAACTGGTGCAAGAAGCTGCTTTTTCTTGGGTGTTATCTCAATCTTGATCCAAATGCTGATTGATTATTTAGGGTCAAAGTAAAGGAGGGAAAGACCGTTCAAAGTGTACAATAATGGCTTTATGGACAACTTCAATGGAAAAAGAAATGAGAGGACTTTTAGTTGGAGACAAGTATCAAGACGTGCTAGTTCTATGGTATAAAATCAAGCTTTTGGCATCCATGTGGTCATCAACTCTTAAGGAGTTTAAGGATATACACAAATTACATATATTTGAACTGGGAGAAAGTATTGTAATTTGGTTTCACTATTCTACTCTTGTAGACGATTTCTCATCTTCTTACTTTTCTGTAAATTTTTTATTATAATTGAAAGCTATGCCCCTTATCAGAGGAAACAAACAGTGCTCAACACACCAATAGCATAATGTAGTCAACAAGCCAACAGCATAACATACTGAATTCTACAAACAAATAAGTTTGAACTTACGTTTTAGCAGCCTGCCTGCCTTTCCCAATTGCAGCACCAAAGTATCTCTGCAGCATATCAAAAGCTCATATTACTACAAAATAAATCAACTTAAAATATGCAAAGCAAGAATGTAAAGAGATGTGGACCGAGGACTGCTCTTTAAACATAAAGATTATAGCAAAATATCAACTCACATAAGAAATGCCAGATGGTTCAACCATATACAGTTGTGGTCCATCTCTATCATAACCTCCAAGGATTAGCCCACATCCAAAAGGTCTACAGAAAATTTAAGAATACCCTCAGTGAAGTAAAGGTGGAAAGAAATTAAAATCACTCAAAATATTTATTTCACATCAAACCTGAGCCACCAATATAGTGTACATAGATGCACATAACTAGCAACACGGTCAGCAAGTTCCTTAACAGGAATTGGTTCACCATACACACTGCACAGAAAAGGTATTACTGAGACAAACCGTAAAGAATATGTCAATATATATATATATATATATAAATTATGAGAACTGCTTAGTTTTTCAGGTTGGATTAAATTTTAGGGGCCCCTAATGCAATCCTCGGACAACCTGGCATTAGCAGACTTGTAATACAAGTTTCCAAAACTAACTCATTCATACAAACTACCAGTTATAACCTAGAAAGAATTTAAATACCAAACACAAAATTTACATCCAGAACGTTACAATACCATACACTTCTCTTATTTTACTTAATATGCTCACTAATTATTTGCCTTCAATAAATTAATAAAGTGTTATGGAAATAGGCTCTCATGGCTCTTTCTTGGACAATCTAGATGGAAAGGAATCAAAGAATTTTGAAGGAAACTTCAAAATAAAAGTAGATACAGAAGAAAAATAAATAAAAATAAAAACACACACACACACACACAACTAAATTGAAAAAATATTGATGGCTTTTAAGTCTACACAATTGCGGCTCAATATATCTTTACAGCCAAACTTTTAAGGAGGAAAACCATAATAGAACTTCCGGTACTTATTCTGTAGGACCAGCATTGCAATCATTATGAATTTCCAATTGCCATTCTAAACAGACCAACTTTATCTATGCTAATTAAAATCAAATAACAGGTATTCCACAAGTGATATCGTCTTGAATTTAATATCATTCTGGTCTGGGGATCAAGTGGAAAAAAAAAAAAACAGAACAAAACCTAACATGTGAAAGAATAAATTGGAATTATCTTAGTCAAGAACAAAATTAAGAGAGGCCATGTTAAAATCTCATAAACTGGACAGATAGTAGAAGTTTGTCAATGAAATAAAATTTTCATGGGCTAGAAGAGAACCCAGGTCAGGTTGGCCACATAGGTCAGCTTATTTGGAAAAATAAACAGCCTAGAAAATTTCTCTTGCCAACACAGGCACTCCAGTGTGACAAAAAATCCAGGTAGTATAGAAAGTTTCTGCATTTAAGTATGTGTTGTTGCATGTCTGAATGGAATAGTAATATATACACACTGGGAGGGAAAGGGACATAGACAGTAAGAGCGATAATATAAGAAAGTGTCTCAGCATCTGAATCTGATATCAAGAGTAACTGCTCAACTGGAATTATTGGGTTAAAAAACAAAATTACAAGGCCACAAATTTGTCTAACACTAGCAACCTGGAAAAAGTGATTTAACACAAATAGAAATATATCAGTAATCCTAAAACATTAAACTGTTGGTATGTTAGAAAGCGAGCCCAACAGCCCCAACCATACATATCAAGCTCACACAACTCATCATCCATGTAAACCCATACACGAACTAGGAATTAAACGCAGTAAGGGCCTTAAACACATACAGCCAAATAATTAATAAATAAGTCTTTACAATTACAGCACCAGAGCAATCAAACAACAAAGCTCGATTATTATGTTAAATAACCATCAATACCACAACTTACACATTTAAGCTATTAAGAAATGAGGCCAACTATGTGCATCAAACCAACATAACAGAGATTACCGTTAAATAATGAATAAATCAGGACTCATGAGAAAAAAGAGGTCCAAACACAAGTAAAATGGAAAAAAGGAGAGAAATATATTACCACACTCAGATAATTCCAGAGAATAAAACAAACCTTTCATAGTTAGTTGCTTCAGATTTTGCCCTTGCAACAATTTGCCTCCCATCCGCGGCCAAGCCAGCCACAGCCTGTAATTAAATAAACATCAATAATTGTATTGAAAGTATAAGGAGGCAGAATTAACCCTAAAAAATGTCTCCTCGATAACAATCCAAATGAATCAAGAGGTGGCAAAAAGAATGCTAAGGAAACTCCATCCTTTTCTTATTGATGAGAAACATAACTTTATTAAAGCCCAAATAGGAGAGACAAATTACAATATTCATGGGACAAGAAATCCATCAAAAGGAACAAACAAAACATATCTAGAAAATAACTCACAGCTCAAAATCTTAATTACTTCTTCTAATTATAAATCATTGCTCAAGTTCTATTAGCAGTTAATAAAGATTTGTAAGGTACATGTTCTAATCATATAACAATCAACTCTCCAAAAATATGACAAGGAAACGCATAAACATGAACTTATTTTATTAAAAAGAAACTGCTCTACAGATCCTAAGAATATAAAGTCAGCAAAGATGCCCTTTGCTCCGGCAGTTATTTGAGGCTTCAAACTAAACTCAGTCCTCAAGAGCATAGCATCTATTACAAAAGTATAAAACAGAATATATGCAAACACAATCATTGATGTGTGAAACATACAGACTCATACATATTCAAAAATTATGTGTATATATTTATATACAAACAACATACATAAATTGAAGTTAACTCCAAACCTTAAAAATCCAAACTATTTGGAGTTCTTAGCTAAAAAATAAATACTTTAAGATAGTACAAGTAAAATGGTGCGGTTACCATGCCAGAGTGGCGATGAACAGAATGAATTCTTCTATTGGATCCAGGCAACATCATCTTAGATGCTATGAGCTTCTCCACACCCTAAATTTTATCATCAGCAATTACCCAAGTTCAGAAAAATTTATATTACAGACGTAAAGAAAATTATTCAAATTAACCAGAAAAAAAACAAGCAAGAAAAAACCTTACCATAACAATACCATCTTTGCATTTAATTCCAATAACAGTCCTGCAAAATAAGTTTTTAATTTTCATAATATATAACATAAAAGCAAAACTGAAGAATGGGTTTCCACGTCCTCAAGCCCCAATTCGGGGAAAAAAAAAATCCACGATTCAAAACTCCAAAAACCCATCTCTCTTTCAGCATTTTCTGAGGAACCAAACGCAAGAGAAAAAAAAATAAAAAAATGTACCCGCTGTTGTCGACTGCTTTGGCGGCGTATTCGATCTGGAAGACGCGGCCATCGGGAGAAAATGTGGTGACGGAAAGATCGTAACCTGTTCCTATGCTGCTCATCTTTCTCTTTCTTCTTCAGATGGGTTCTACTTCTTCTGCTTCTGATTCTTAGCAAACTTCTTCAAATGCCCAAATTAGAGCTACAAATACACTGAGACTCGCACTTTCTTTCCTCTCAAGAAAGAACGGGGTTTTTCTTTTTCTTTTCTTTTTTATTTTATTTTTGTTTTTAAATTAATTTATAATTTTTCAACTTTTGGGCTACGTTGAAGATTTTCAGAATAGGCCCGTAATTTATTTACTATTTATCCTTTAGGCCCTTCTTAGAATTGGTTTTCTAAAAATTTTAAGTTGTGCCTTCCTAAAAAGAATGAGTCCGGAGGACCTATTAATATTTGAATAATAGTAGAGGTGCTGGTAGGCCTTTAGATGTTTGATATTCTACTAAGGTATAGCAATTTTGTTTATGCCGAAGCATGAGTCGGAGTGTATCCTGACGGGCATATTCTTGAATGAGTAAGATAAAGTGCTATGATGATGGTGCATGGTCTAGGCAGCAGGCTGAGTGCATGTACATGTGCGTGTGTGCAGTAAGCATTGTGCGAGGGGTGCAACTAGAAAACGCAATGCAAAGGTAGGAATGTATGATGTGAGTGCGTCTACGTCTGCATGCAACGTGTGCCTGAGTGCAATGTGTGCCTGCGTGTTGTGCCTGGGCTGTGTCGTTGTCTGCATGTTGTGGCGCTGATGGGCTTAGGCATGTACTGTTAGCCCTTTAGATGTTCGTCATTCTACTAAGGTATGGCAATTTTGTCTATGCCGAAGCATGAGTAGGAGTGTGTCCGTGATGGGCATATTTTTTAATGAGCAAGACAAAGTGTTGTGATGATGGTGCATGGCAATGATATGGCATGGTGGAGGCTCAGCGTGCCAATGATGGTGCTAGTGGTGCATTGTCTAGGCTACAGGATGGGTGCATGGGCATGTGCGTGTGTGCATCAAGCATTGTGCGAGGGGGGCAATTAGACAGCGCAATGCAAAGGCAGCGATATATAATGTGAGTGCGTCTATGCCTACGTGCAATGTGTGCTTGCGTGCTATGTATGGGCTATGCCTTTGCTTGCATGCTATGGTGCTAATGGGGCTTAGGTATGTTGGCATTGTTGCGCGCTATGGCTAAGGACGTATTCAGCACGTGTGCTTGATGTGGTCGAGTAGGCACTGCATGACCTTGTGCGTCAGCATGTACAGGTGCATGTGATGCAACCGATGATGTGTGCTTGATGACTTGACTAGATTGTGCATTGGTGCAAGCCATGGTGGGCACAGTTGGTTGATTGGATGCACCTATGGTACAATTGGATTTGTTGGCTAATGGCTTAGGACAAGTGGCAAGGCTTGCCTACAATATAGGTTGGATGGGGCTGATAATGGGCAAAAGTGAGGGTAAGCAGTTGGCAGAGGTTACCAAGAGTGGACTGCCTCTTTGCCTTCGTGGCAAGCATTTAGAGATTATGTGGCATGTTTAAACATATGTCCTAGGCAGTTGGAACTATCAACTGCCAATGCCAGATGACCGAAATTCGTTTGAAATAGGAAATACATGCTCTGCATTGTTTCGCCATCAGGATTCCCCGCCCTGTCCTATTTCAAAAAAAAAAGTAGGACAAGGACAACATATATTTTATAGGGTCGGGCAGGATTTGGAGAAGGCCTCTGTTATGCTCCATTGCCATCTCTAAATCAAACATCATCCTAAATAAATTGAGAAAAATAAATAAATAAGAAGAATTTGAAAAGAAAATAAGTTAAAAGCTTAAATAAATATAATATTTTAATTAGTAAAAAAAAATTAAAATTAAAACTAATCTAAAATAGTAACATGTGGTTGTTTATAGTCGAGTGCAAGGTAGATCTGACAAATTTGAACACGACACTTTAATACGATACGAATTCGCATGAATTTTAAAAGATTAAATTTGTATATTTCAACAATAAAGTTTAACAAATAAAGTATGGTGAACAAATTTTGATACGAATACAAAATTTAGCTTAACACGACATGAATTGACATATTTTTTAAGGTTTGAATTTGCATATTTTAATACGAAAGTTTAAAAAGATTAAATTTGTATATTTCAACACTAAAGTTTAACAAATAAAGTATGGTGAACAAATTTTGACATGAATAAAAAATTTAGCTTGTTGTAGGCATTTTTGGGCCTAATGCCTTATCATTAAAGGTAGTAGAATATATACCTATTTTTAGTGTGGTGGGCCAAATGGTGACAATACTCTAAAGCCCAAGGCCTAAAATACTTTTTGCTAGGTGTCACTAATATAGGAGGGGACTTTTTGATGTTGAATCTTGGCCATCCAAAGGGAAAAAGAGATATCAGATTTTTTGGGCACAAAATCCTAGGGAGCCACCAACTCTCACCTACCCCCCATCACTCTCACCTACCCCCCATCACTCCCATTTCCCCAAAATTCGGCCAACCTTGGTTTGTGTGATTTTTGAGACCACAAAACCCTTGATTTTGACATAAAAATAGGATTTTTGGCTCATTTCTCACGCATGATTCAACACAAAAAGAAAAAGATCACTGTTCACCATCTACCTCACCTCACGCAAACCGGATAGCTTCTCTCCCGCCTGGACTCTCCCAAAAAAAGATCTTTTCCTGCCCTTTCTCCTCTAAGTTTGGCTCCCCCTGCCCCCCTGTTTTTGACCATTTTTTTCAGTCATCTTTCATGGTTTTGAGCTGATAATCAAGGGATGATCACTGACTTAAGCATCGGAGGGGAAACGCCGGCCACCACACCGGCGCCCCCCTAACCGATTGGGTTCCGGTTTTGCAGGTACCCGAGGAGCCCAGCCCGAGACGAAAAACAGCCACAACATTTTGGCGCCGTCTGTGGGAAGCGTTTGTTTCCATCTTTTACTTCTCATGTTTGTGGTAGTTTTTCACCTTTTTTCTTGTCTCGGTGAACCGGTGTTTCCATTGTTTGTGTCCTTTTTCTTGCATCTTTACTGAGTTTTGCTAGCTTTGGTGTCTTTCTTTTCCTTGCATCCTTGCAACCCACGGGTTTTCCAAGTGTGTTTAGTTTTATTATGTTTTGCTAGCTTCTCGTGTTTTGTTGGTTCTTGAGCTTGCTTTCTCATTATCTTTGTTTAAAATTCCTAGTTGTTTTGCTCTAGCTCTCAGTTAGACCTTTCACAAGTCCGGTTTTCAGTTTGGCTCAATATTTCAGCCTCTTTTGGGCGATATTTGTGTTGTGTGCTCTTGAAAGTCAGGGTGCTGGCCGTTTTAAAAAAAAAAAAAAAAAAAGCAAGAGAAAGGGACCAGCAGAAAAGAAAGAGAAACAAAAGAAATCTGTAAAAAAAAAAAAAAAAAAACATATACAGATATACACATATTTCACCCTAGCACCTGGGCTGAACCTAACTAAACCCCAGCTGAACCCAACCGAAGCTGAGGCGAACTGACCGAAGCTAAGGTGGACCGAACCGAAGCTGAGGTGGACCGAACTGAAGCTGAGGTGGACGAAGCTAAAGCTGAACCTAGCTGAAGCTGAGGTGGACTGAACCGAAGCCGAGGTGGACCGAACTGAGGCTGAGGTGGACCAAGCTAAAGCGGAACATAGCTGAAGCTGAGGTGGGCTGAACCTAACCGAAGCTGAGGCGAACTGACCGAAGCTAAGGTGGGCCAAACCGAAGCTGAGGTGGACTGAATCGAAGCTGAGGTAGACTAAGCTAAAGCTGAACTTAGCTGAAGCTGGATTTGGCAGCATCCGAACTGAACCGGAGCAGAGGTGAACCGAGCCAAAACTAAGCCCGAACCTGGTTGAACTCAACCCGATTGAAGCAAGATGACAGAACCACACCCAGAACAGCAGGTCACATTGGACGGAGCTGAACCGTCCCACAGAGAGGCCAGGGGCAAGCAGCCCATGAGAACTAGCTCCTTTATGAACCGGGGGACGTCGATGCCAGCAGCTGAACCGAGCATTCCGCCCTCCCAGCTACTGCCTCCAGCCCGGAGACGAAGTGAGAGGCGCATCGCCCCACGCTCAGAGCGAACTCGAATATCCGACCTGGAGAACCGGATGGAACAAGTCATTGGCCTCCTGGAAATCCAACAGCGAACCAACCGTGAGCCGTTGTCGCGAACGATGATAAGCCCAACTCCGGTGGACTCTCCACGAGACCCTGTTATCCCACGGACTCATGGAGAAGGGGGAGCACTGGTGGAGGAGCTGGGGACCACGGCAAGAGGCTCACGACAAGGGAGGCCAATTAGATCGAGACCAAACCCAAGACACCCCCTGGACGAAGCACGGAGGAATCCAGGGCAGAACCACCCCTCGCCTGCCCGCCAGTTACAGGCTGAAGAGCGGAACAGTCGGCGGACTAGATCGGTGAGCGACGCCTTCTCCTCTCCCAACGAGGGCCTAGACCTTAGTAACCTAAGGGCTTCCTTCGAGGCTAGAAGGCGAGCGCGAGAGGAGCAAGAAAGAGTGGGATCCAGAGATGAACGCAGGAGGCGAGCAGATGAGGAGGAAGAAAAAAGGCTCATCCGAGCAGAAGAAAGGCAGAGAATCCGCGCGGAAGAGAGGAGAAAAATTCTAGCTGAACAGAGGTTAAGGCTAGAAGCTGAAGAGAGGCAGAGGCATGAATTAGAAAGAAGGATGGAGGTCGAACAGAGGAGGCTCGAAGACGATGCGTGTATGAAATTTCGCAGTGACCAGCAGTACCTGGTTCGTCACCCACATCCCTACACTTATACGCCCGGATTGGGGCAAGAAACCTCGCCATTCGGGATAGAAATACGCCGAGCTGGGCTCCCCAAAGATTTCAAAATACCGAGTGTGGGGAGGTACGAAGGCAAAGGGGACCCGGCCGAGCACCTTGGAGCTTATAAAGTATGGATGGAGTTTGAAGCTGCAGAGGATGCTATCAAGTGCCGAGCCTTCCCTTTGACCTTAGGAGGAGTAGCACGGACTTGGTTCACTGGCTTGCGCCCTGGCTCAATCAACTCGTTCAGCCAGTTGGAAAGTGCCTTCATGGCGCAGTTTATTGGAGCTCGGCCAGTGAAGAAGCCACCCTCTCACTTGTCATCTGTTATGCAAGGGGAGAACGAATCTTTGAAGTCGTATGTCCAGAGATTTTCGGATATGATGGTGCAAATTGAGGGCTGCACCGACGACAGAGCAATGCAAGCTATGCAAGACGGAGTCCGTGATGAGGACTTCATTAGAACGATAGCTAAAAACCCACCGCGGACATTTTCGGAGATGCTGGCTGAAGCTTACAAGCACATCTCCGCCGAAGAGATCATCCAATGCAAGAGAAGCCTGAACCGGAGTGGGGGAAGCGGGAGACCTGAAGCCAGAAAAAATCAGAGAAGTCCCCCGCCTCGTAACAACAAAAGAAGCTATGAAGAAGTGAACCTAGCACCACGGCCACCCAAGAGCAAGTTCGAAAGGTTCACCCCCCTCAACACAACTCGCTCGGAGGTGTTGATGCAAATTGAAGGAAACAACCTATTGAAGAAACCTTTCCCAATGAGGACCCCATTCAAATTCAGGAATAAGAACAAGTACTACAGATACCATAGGGATTATGGACACACCACGGAGGAATGCACGGAGGTGAAGGACGAGATTGAAGCCCTCATCCAAAGAGGGCATCTGAAGGAGTTCTTGGCGAAGGCTGCCGGGCCTAACGCCCCACCTCCCCCAAGGCGGGAAGATGCTGGAAGGAGAGAAGTGTCGTCACCTCCGCTGCACCCGGATAACGTGCTCGGAAGTGTAAGGACAATCATGGGCGGACCGGGGGCCGGAGGTGAGTCCAACCGGTCACGCAAAGCATACGCGAGAGGCGCCAAATGCTTAGACGAGCATCACGAGGTGAATTGCACCTTCAGACCAATGAAGGCCACCCGCAGAGAGAGCTTCTCCATAACGTTCACTGACGAGGAAGCAGCGAGAGTGCAACATCCACACGACGACGCCATAGTTATAACAGCCCAGGTGGCCAACCACAGGGTGTATCGGATGTTAATTGATAACGGGAGCTCGGTTGACGTCCTCTACCTGCCCGCCTTCGACGCAATGGGGCTGAAAAGAGAAGTCTTCAAACCTGTGCGTACGCCGTTGATGGGATTCGCGGGAGAGACTGTTTTCCCTGAAGGTTCCATCGAGCTGCCCCTCACCGTCGGAGAAATCCCCAACAAATCCACTATCATGGTGAACTTCCTGGTGATAAAGTCAGCATCAGCGTATAATGCCATCTTGGAAAGACCGGTACTCAACGCTTTGAGAGCAGCGACCTCGACTTACCACCTCATGATGAAGTTCCCAACCAAAGGAGGAGGCGTTGGATTAGTGCGAGGAGATCAATATGAGTCCAGGCAATGCTACGCCACAGCTCTTAGGGAGAAGGACGCCCACGCAGAGACGCTGCCCATCTTTTCCACCTCCGGATAGAAATGTCCTGAGCCGCGTCACAAAAGACTCAACCACCTAATCCATGCCGGACCCTCCGAGCAGAAATGCTCCGAGCTAGCATCGACCCCCGAGCAGAAATGCTCCGAGCCAGCGCGGAACCTAACGCCCAAAAAGAAATCACGGAGGCAAAAATCATCCTCAGAGCATAAATGTTCCAAGCCACATCTCGAAAGAACTACTTCACCAGCACCACCTAAGACCAGCGAAGAAAATGCTTTGCCAGCTCCTAAAGTTGGCGCGGAGGCGGTAATTGAAGATTTATTGATGATGGAGGTCCAGACGGATGATGGAGGTCCAGGAGGAGTTCTAGAAAGAGAGGTGGATGACAGGAGGCAAGGGATGCTTCGAGGAGAACCAATGGAGGAACTCACAAGCATCCAATTAGACCCAAAAGACCTAGCGAGAACCACTAGAATTGACACAATACTTTCATCGGAGCTGAAGGAAGCGCTTGTGGAGTTCCTAAAAGCCGATTCAGACGTTTTTGCTTGGTTCCACAAGGATATGCCTGAAATAGACCCGGAGGTGATGGTGCACAAGCTAAATATAAATCCCAGCTTAGGCCCAGTCTTGTGGCCTCGGCCTAGGTCCCAGACTTCGGCCCAGTCCCGTGGCCTCTGCTTAGGACCCAGCTTCGGCCAGATCTCAGCTTCAGCCTCGGTCTCATGGCTTCCGCCCAGGCCCCAGCCTCAGCCTCGGTCCTGTAGCTTCCGCTCAGGCCCCAGCTTCAGCCTCGACCCCGCGGCTTCCGCCCAGGCTCCAGCCTCAGCCTCAGTCCCGAAGCTTCCGCCCAGGCCCCAGCCTTAGCCTCAGTCCCGCAGCTTCCGCTCAGGCCCCAGCTTCAGCCTCGACCCCGCGGCCTCAGTCCCAGGACCCATCTTCAGCCTCGGTCCCGTGCAGCTTCCGCTCAGGCCCCAGCTTCAGCCCCAGTCCTGCAGCTTCCGCTCAGGCCCCAGCTTCAGCCCCAGTCCAGCAGCTTGCACTCAGGCCTCAACTTCAGCCTCAGTCCCACGGCTTCCGCTCAGGTCCCAGCTTCAGCTTTGGTCTTATAGCCTCAGCTCAGTTCCATGGCCCACAACACAGCTTAGTCTCGGGCTTCAGCCCAGCTCCCGAGCTTCGGCCTAGCTCCTGAGCTTCGGCCCAGGTCTGTGGCTTCCCCCCAAGTCCGTAGTCTTCAGTAAGATCCCGAGCTTTAGCCCAGATTCGTGACCTCCGCCTAGGTCCCGAGCTTTGGCCCATCTCCATGACATGCTGCCTCTGTCCAGCTCTAGATGGACCAGTAACTTCGGCAGAGAGTGCCGCTTGAATTCTGCTACTGGATGCGCTGCCTCGGTCCAGCTCCGGACAAATCTGAAACTTTGGAGGAGATCGCTGCTGGAAAGGATGCTAAGTCCTAGCTACTGGAAGATCTGCTGAATTTTAGTTGCTGGAGCAGTTGCTGAGTTCCAACTCTTGAAGGATTTGAAACTTCGAAGGAAGTTCTTGCTGAATTTCACCACCTAGAAAATTCGCCCAGTTCCAGCTCTAGAGAGACCTGCCATCCTGTAGCTGAATTTAACCAGAGTAGAACCTGAAGGAAATGTCGAACACTCATCTGGAGCAACAGGGCACATTGGACAGAATTGAGCTGTCCAACAGAGGAGTTGGAGGCAAGCGACCTATGGAGACCAGCTCCGTTCGCAACTGAGGAACCTCAACCCCAGCAACTGAACCAACAACACTACCTTCACAGGAGCTACCCCCAGCTTGGAGACAGAGTACAAGATGGGTAGCACCATGCTCTGAGCGAGCCCGACTATATGATTTAGGCAATCAAACGGACTAGATCAGATCATCTCAACCTATCATTCGAATACAAGAGAGCAGGCACACGAAGAAAATGCCATCAAGACTTTCGGGGTTCACCTCGGTCGACGAGATAAGGTGAACTGCCATCTACTGTCGTTTTGACCTTTGGGGTTCACCTCGGTCCATGGGATGAGGTGAGCTGCCATCTATAGAAGACTCGACCTTTGGGGTTCACTTCGATCCATGGAATGAGATGAGCTGCCATCTATTGAAGTCTCGACCTTTGGGGTTCACCTCGGTCCACGGGATGAGGTGAGCTGCCATATACTAAAGATTCGACCAGGGAGATGAACCCCCAGAAGCTAAAGGCTCCCCGAGCTGGACTCGAACCGACCAGGAGCCGCAGGCTAAAACAGCCAGGAGGCTAAGTGCCCAGAAGCTAAAGGCTCCCCGAGCTGGGCTCGGATCGACCAGGAGCTGGCAGCTAGAACAGCCAGGGGGCTGAACCCCCAGGGGCTAATGGCTCCCCGAGCTGGGCTCGGATCGACCAGGAGCTGCAGGCTAAAACAGCCAAGAGGTTAAGCGCCCAAAAGCTAAAGGCTCCCCAAGCTGGGCTTGGATCGACCAGGAGCTGGAAGCTAGAACGATCAGCCAGGAGGCTAAGTGCCCAGAAGCTAAAGGCTCCCCGAGCTGGGCTCGGATCGACCAGAAGCTGGCAGCTAGAACAGCCAGGGGGCTGAACCCCCAGAGGCTAATGGCTCCCCGAGCTGAGCTTGGATCGACCAGGAGCCGCAGGCTAAAACAGCGAGAAGGCTAAGTGCCCAGAAGCTAAAGGCTCCCCGAGCTGGGCTCGGATCGACCAGGAGCTGGCAGCTAGAACAGCCAGGGGGCTGAACCCCCAGAGGCTAATGGCTCCCCGAGCTGGGCTCGGATCGACCAGGAGCTGCATGCTAAAACAGCCAAGAGGCTAAGCGCCCCAGAAGCTAAAGGCTCCCCAAGCTGGGCTTGGATCGACCAGGAGCTAGAAGCTAGAACGACCAGCCAAAAGGCTAAGCGCCCCAGAAGCTAAAGGCTCCCCGAGCTGGGCTCGGATCGACCAGGAGCTGGCAGCTAGGAGGCTAAGTGCCCTAAAAGCTGAACGCTCCCCGGTAACAGGTACTTTGTATCTTTTAAAATTGATTCAATCCATAGATTGCATCAATTTGGGGGCTATTGTTGTAGGCATTTTTGGGCCTAATGCCTTATCATTAAAGGTAGTAGAATATATACCTATTTTTAGTGTGGTGGGCCAAATGGTGACAATACTCTAAAGCCCAAGGGCTAAAATACTTTTTGCTAGGTGTCACTAATCTAGGAGGGGACT
>QANX01006766.1:0-19150 GCA_003254975.1 Ochetophila trinervis
TTTTTTTATGTGGTATAATAATCAAAGCTTTGGGCTGCTATATTTAACCCACATAATTAACAATACAGCTCATTAATCATTCAAGTGGTTAGTCAACTTCAACATAGATTTGAGCTAATTAAGCTTTGAGGAAAAATAGTATCACTTCAACCCACCATTCATTTACTTTATTTTATTGTCACCGCCAACCATATATAAATTACAAAATGAGTTCCTAATAGTGGGAAATTATTAACTTCCAGAAAAATTAAAATAATATTAATGATAATTTACCACCTACTTTTCTTTTCTTAGAGTCCGTCAAAGGGCATTTTTAAAGATCCTTATCAAGAGAAGCTTTTATATATTACGCAGTAGTTCAGATTCTTGCAGAGCTCATCTTGCGATTATTTCAGTTGTTGCTCGTTCTAATATAGAATCGGAGCACAGTGGGCTTTACAAATGGAGCTGCTGAAATTGCATGGATCCAGTTTAATTTTGTTACATTAGTTACATATGAAACATATTCAAGCCCCTGTGTTGTGGTATGATAACATGAATCCGGGTTCTCTAGCCTCTAATCTCGTTTTTTATGCTTGGATTTAACATAATGAAATAGATGTTCATTCGTGATCGGGTTATTCAAAGCAAGCTTGAAATTTGGTATGCGCCATGTTCAAATCAGATTGCTGACGTTCTTACCAAAGTTCTATGTTTCTATATTTACAGTCCAAGCTTTTGAGAAACTCCCCATTTAGCTTGAGGGATGTTAGAAATTATATTACGAAGAGTTGATATTATAAGTTATGCTTATCTTTAAAGGTTAATAAGTGAGATAGGTCCCTATTTATAAGATAATACTTTTGTTATTATTAGATGAGTATTGTATGTTCTAATCTAGTGTTGAGTTATCAGTTAGTGGGGCTAATACATTCAAGTGTGAATATTAATATACACACTTTTTGATAAAATACTTCTTTGTTTATAATCGATTATTTTCAAACGGCAATTTCAACAAGTACAAATAAAAAATTTCACTCGCAAAGACAAATTAACTTTGACATCTCATTTAATTTATTAACAATCATATATGAATACATATAGAGAAAAATGATATTACAAAAAAATACCTCATACAGGCAGGATATGCACAATCTGTAGTATAATAATTTTTATGTGACAAGTCAAGCTTGTCGTATTACGGAGCCTGATCCGTTGAATAGTTTGGCCCATCGTATTAAATGTTTGTGTCATCGAATATACATTGACAAACACAATAATATGATCTTATAAATATTGCTCTAAATATGGGAAAAAACAAAGACCATTTACCTACACAAAGTCATTCATTGAGATTTTGACAAGTGATAAAAATGGTTGACGTAGACTTAAAATATTAAAAATAAAAAATAAAAAATATTTGTCTGATGATCAATCACTAATGGAATTCTGATTTGATTGGCTAACTCAAAATGACTGACTTTCGCAAATTAAGTTTTTTAAAATAAAATATCAATTTATAGGAAACCAATTTGTAATTAGTACATACTTGTTATTTCATCATGGGTCCCACTGGTGTTGGTGACAAATAGGAAAACCCTTTAAAATAACCAAATCAATTTTCTCCAATGGAAAGTTTTGAGTTTTTTTTTCCTATTCTTGTCACTTAAAGATTTTTTCCATTAAAAACTTTTTTTCGTATTTGTCATTTCAGCATGGGTTCCACTGAGTGCCGGTGACAAATTTAAAATAACCAAATCAATTTTATTCGATTGAATGTTTTGAGTTTTTTTTTTCCTATTCTTGCCGCTTAAATTTTTTTTCCATGTACTTGTCATTTCAGCATGGATTCCACTGATGCTTGTGACAAATAGAAAAACTCTTTAAAATAACCAAATCAATTTTCTCCAATTGAATGTTGAGGTTTTTTTATTGTTTTATTATCTTGCCACTTTTAAAGATTTGTTCCATTAAAAACTTTTATCCAGTTAAAAATTATTCTCAGTTTAAATTATTTTCTCCAATTTAATCTTTTAATTTTGACCACCTAAACAATAATTTTTTCCTAACTTAATTTTTTAAGTAGAAAAGAAATGGTTGAGTTATTCTAAATCCACATCAACCTTACGACCCATTCTAAAATAGTTTGCCCTAAAAGAAGGGCCTCTATTAAGTCCATCATATTAACCCATTGACATGTGGATACGACGTGGCGTCTTGGTCCGTTGTATTTGACTAAAGGTAACACGCCAGACTATAAAGACCTATCATATTTAGTCTGAATTAATGTGATAAGCTCTCTATGCCCGTCATATCTATCTTGCTTAAATCCATGTCTCGATCGAACCCAAAAGACCATTAATTATATTAAGTTTTTTGAAAAATGATTGTATTTGACCTGTTTTTGTTGTTGTCATTTTTATTAATTTTTCCCAATTGCTTGAATTACAGAAGGCTATGTATATACCCAGTGCCTCATAAATGAGACTCAATGGATGTAATTGTGGAGGAGAGAAGTCTAGAATAAAATAATGATAATAATAAACAAAATGTTGGATTTCCGGTTCAAGATTGAAAAATAAAAAGGGTATTTTTTTTAGTTGAAAATGAAAAGGGTATGTGTTAGCCTCTTAGATGCTTAGCATTCGGCCAAGGCATGGAAGCCTTGTCCATGTCAAGACATTGAGTGGGGGTGTGCCTGTGATGGGCACAATCTTAGTTGAGCAAGGCAAAGTGATGTGTTGATGGTGCATGGCAAGGGCTGGCGTGGGTGGAAGCCCAACGTGCCAATGATGGGTGCTGGTGGGGCATGGTCTAGGCAGCAGGCTGTGTGTGCATGGGCATGTGCGTGTGTGCAACATGCATTGTTCCAGAGGTACAGCCTGGCAGTGCAATGCAAAGGCAATGATGTGCGCTGTGTGTGGCCCTAAGCTTGCGTGCAGCGTGTGCCTGGGTTGTGCTGTTGGCTGCAAGCTGTGGAGCTGGTGGTTTTATGTGTGTTGGCATTGCTGCGCGCTGCAGCTAATGACCCATGCAGCATGTGTGCTTAGTGTAGCCGAGTAGTGCACTGCATGGCCTTTTGTGTAGGCATGTGCAAGCACATGTGATGCAATCGATGGTGTGGGCTCGATGACTTAACTACATGGTGTGTTGGTGTGAGCAATGGTGGGCAAGGTTGGTTGGTTGGCTGCACCTATAGTGCAATTGGGCTTGCTGGCTAATGGCTAGGGACATGTAGTAGCTTAGAGATTTATATATATGTTTCCTGATCATACATATTAATTAATTGCATATATTTGCTTTAATTTAACAGAAATTGGCATCAATGTATTTGGAATTATATCAAGGCCTTCACATTATATTCTAAATTTTTCAATTTATATGGACTTTTAAGTTGATGAAATTCATCAATTTTAATTAAATTGGACAAAAGTGTAATTTTTTTTTTAAATTACAGAGTATCAATTGCACAAATTAATTGTAGAGACCTCTATGTGAACAAATTCAATTTTAAAAGGTAACAAAGTGCATTTGGACCTTGTTGTTTCTAAATCCACATAAACCATTTTGCAACTTGTCAAAATTTTAATGGAAAGATATTATAGAAATAGACCATATGATATGAGAGATCATTTTATAGATATAGTTGTTTCTTGAAGTATCTTATAAAAACTTCCTATAAATTATTTAACCTCTATCTTTTGATCTTAATTTTATTTTATGTTAATGAAATAAAACCAAATCTTAAAGGAAAGATTTTATAGAGATAGACCATCTGAGTTTTTCTCGTAGGGATCATTTTATAGAGTTAGTTGTTTCTTGAAGTATCTATTATAAAAAAAATTTCCTGCAAAATTATTCAATCTCTATCTTTAGATCATAATTTTATTTCATGTTAATGACATAAAACCAAATCTTAATTAATTAGATTAATCTTCGGCAAAAAATTGAGTTGATTAAAGAAAAAAAGGAACAGGTGGAGTTTTCTAATTAGAAACATTTTATATATTTTCCTACTTCGAAACTATAAATATTTTTATAGGAAAGAGTGTATGTAAAATGTGTTGATATATCATGCATGTTCTCCACTCTTCATTCATTACTTCACCTGCTGCATTGAATTATTGGAACCCTTTATTGATACATTTCATTTAGATTAGTGCTATTGCTATATTAAATATTATCTTTTGCGCGCACCATTTTAAAATTATATAAGAGCTTTCTAATTGTTGGGCTCTAAATTTGATTTATTATTACTATTTTTTCTAGAAATTTGCATTTCGAATCAAGCAGTTAAAAATATATTTTTTCAAATATATATATATATATATATATATTTTAAATTGAACTTGCACCAATAATATTGTCAAGTCGTATTTTTATCATGTTTTGCCATCATAAGTAAAAAATGTTATAAGATAGACTCAAAGAATGGAAAACATATAAAATAGTAAAATAATTCTCTTCAAACTTAATAATTCATGTCATATGAGACACTTTTCATATGTTATTCTACTTGAAGAAAAATAGAATAATAACTTTGGATACTATACCGAACAACAGATTCAGCAATAAAAAACCATGATTATTAACAGCAACACAATTATGTTTTAGAAAATGAAATTGTATATAAAAGAACAATTTTTTTATATATGAATGAAATTTATAAATATTTATGAGAGAATTCAAAAAATCTCTTTAAAGATCAAATTATCTATTGAGTTATACCATTGTCCATCTCTATCTAAGATCAAAATCTTTAATCATTTCTTGTCTCCCATTCTAGACATTGCCACATATAATTAATCATGGCTAAAAACATGAATTGAAGGAAAAGTCCAACATTTATTAAAGTCTGCCCTTGACTTTTATTTATCGTCATAGCAAAATAAATAGGACAACGAAAATTGCCTCCTTTGAAATTTAAATAAAAGTTTTGAATCTGAATGAGTCACTGTCATGCGTGGAATGAATACTTTTTGACTCACATTTGATCCAGTAATAACCTTTCATTCTATAACATGAGTGACAATTAGCTTTGTTCCATTGTTCTAAAGACATAACTATGTTTCTTAGTCGCATAACAGAAGCTACAATTTTTAGCTTGAAAACAAAATTTAAAAGGTCCGAACATTTAATGTTGCTCAAGAATTTGGGAGAGTGTAAATCTTCATTGGAAAGTAAATTATATTCGGACTTACATATACTGTCAAAACTTAAATATGTTTGTTCATCACCAAGCATATTAGAAAGAATATGATTATTATCTTAATCAACAATTTTACGTATTGAATGCATGAACTCCTTTTTATTTTGAAAATTTTGAAAGAATATAAATTAAGCATGAAATAATATAAATATGGATAAATTATTACATGCAGTTAGAAAAAGTAGAAACTTGGAATATGAAAGAGTGGAAATTGGTAAATCATGAATTTTGTTATTATTGCTATTACATTAGATTTTAACTTCAATTTTGGAGATTTATCCAAATACATATTTTAACTTACAAAAAGAGATATATATATATATATGTATAAATATGTTATATTTGAAAGTGTAGAGTTTTTTTATCCATAGTTAAAATATTTTATTAGATTTAATTTCAATTTTAGAGATGTATTCAAATACCAATTTTAAGTTTAAAAAAATTCAAATATAGATTTTAATTTAAAAAAATAGATATATATATATGTGTGTGTGTGTGTGTGTGTGTGTTATATTTGAAAGTGTAGAGTTTTTATCCATATTTAAAATATTTTATAAGATTTTAACTTCAATTTTGAAGATTTACTTAAAAACAGATTTATTAAATTTTAACTTTAAAAAAAAAAAGTTAAAACAGTGGAGAAAAACTGCAATATAAAAAAATCTTTCAATGGATGAACCATTTTTATTTTGAAGATTTTGAAAGAGTAAAACTTAAGAATAAAATAATATAAATATGGATACAAAAATATTATATGTAGTTAAAAAAAATAGAAAATGGGTATATGAAAGAGTGGAAAAAGATAAATCAAGAATTTTGTTATTATTATTGTATTTTAACTTCAGTTTTGGATATTTATTTAAATGCAGATTGAGCTTTAAAATATATATATATATATATATATACATATAAATGTTGAATGAGCAGAAAAAAATAAATTGGAAAAGATTTTGTAGGGAGTAAGATTTAATAGATTATATATGTATAGATTTAAAATATTTTATTTATAGATTTTAACTTTAATTTTAGAGGTTTATCTAAATACAGATTCATAAATTTTAACTAATTAAAATATTTAAAATCCAATTACATTATTTGAAAGTGTAGAGTTTTTATCCATATTTAAAATATTTTATTAGATTTAACTTTTATTTTGGAAATGTACCTAAATACAGATTTTTAACTTAAAAAGTAGATATATATATATATATATGTTATATATATCTATGTTATATTTGAAAGTGTACAATTTTTTATCTACTTTAAAATATTTTATTAGATTTAACTTCAATTTTCGAGATATACATAAATACAAAATTTAACTTTAAATATATATATATATATATATGTTGAATGAGCAGGAAAAACACTAGAGAAAAACTGCAATATAAGAAAAAAAAAAAACGAAAAACAACTCGATGGATGAATTTTTTTTATTTTGAAAATTTTAAAAGAGTAAGACTTAAGAATAAAATAATATAAATATGGATAAAAAATATCATATGTAGTTTAAAAAAAAAAAAAATTGGATATGAAATAGTGGAAAAAGGTAAACCCCAAATCTTGTTATTATTTTTAGATTTTAATTTCAATTTTAGAAATTTATCCAAATATAGATTTTAACTTTTAAAAAAAAAATATATATATATATATATAAAAGAGATTATATATACAGAAGTGCTGAGGAGCCCAATTTTTGGCTTTTTAAGGAGCTCGAAATTGCTCTTTGTTTTAATGTTGTCAAAGCTTGGATTTGCGGTCAAAATTGTGTTAGCTCGATCAAAATTGCTTGGGCTCGGTCAAAACACACCGTTTTCATCTCCATCATAATTGTATCGGGTCTTCGCACCAGTTATAGCCTTGCACCAGCCAACCACCGAAGGTTCACACATACCCATCAAACTGAAGGTAATCAGCTTTACTCCGAGCTTACTCCAGGCAGCTCCCCACTCGCCAGTCGGCCTTACTCCATGCTTACTCTGGCTTGCCTTTCCCGTCCAACTACCTACTCAGTCGACGGCAAAGGGAGAAGTTATTTCCACCGTCGGTGGCATTCAACTAACTCCTCAATCCTCAGTCCTCTGCACCAGCGTCGGCGTTCAACTAAGTCCTTAGTCAACGGGGCGGCGATATAGTAACACTTTGCCGAAGGTATTTCCAATCTTTTGAAATTTAGAGTTTAGGGATTTTTTTCCCCAATTTACCAGGTTAATCCGATGCTTTGATTGGAAAATTTAATTCTGAATTCATTTGAAGATCATTACAATTTCTTTAGATTTTATGTAAATCAAACTTATGAATACAATTTAAAATAGTTAATTGGATTTGAAATTCTCTAGTATGTTAGGGTGAATTACCCATTGAATCTAAAATTCTCCAACTAGGTGGCCTCTATTTGTCAATGGCTTCCTAAGGATCTAAATGATATAAATGAAATACCAAAATTGTAAAATCAATCTTCATGTACTTCCCAATATATGCCGTATGGAAAAAAAACTAATAAAAAAAATGCTTGCTTCTGTGGAGGCAAACATATAATTTGGTTGGAATGTGATGGAGACATAATTTGGTTGAAATATGTAGCATAAATGAACATTTCTTTGACAATTGATTTTTGATATTTTGCTTTAGCTGTAAGAGCTACATTGGACTTCATGATTTCTTTTTTTTTGGTAATATGGGGGTGATATATCATTGGAGTAGCAATTTACCATCTACCATACTAAAAGTACATGATCAATATAAATTGGAGTATAAATCATATAAATTATAATTCATAATTAGAGATAAGAAACACATTAAAAGTACATGATTAGAAACTGCACTTTTTGCCAAAGCAAGAATAAAACACAAAACTGTACCTTTTGCTTCTTTGCATACCCAACTAAGTAGAATTTTCTCTAACTTCTATTTCTCAGCAAGCACAACTAAGCTAAAAAAATATATAAACCAAATAGTACTTTCAGTGCAACAAAAAAAACACATATAATAAATAAATAATTTCTTCACTTGAAAAATTCCAATCCTAAAAAATGTTAATTTATAGTATATAATAAATTAACAATATTGAAAAAATATCAAAATTAATAATAAATTTACCATCTACCACACTTACACATTGCACTACCAACTTGAGATACCAATTCATCTTCGAATGATTATTCTGAATTGATATTGTCGTCATCTATTGTTGATCTACAAGAAAATCACCAAATGCTTAGTTTTTCATGAAAAAAATAAATTTGCACATATTTATAACAAGAAAATATATGAATTATATTTATAACAAGAAAATATATGAATCTACCTTTCACCCAATTTAAGAAATTTTCTTTTACCATGTGCTTGCTCCCGAAGCCCGCATCCTCGACAAGTTTCTTTTTTGAAATTGCAATCTCTTTACCAAATTTAATCCGTCTTCCACATCATTTTGATCTAACATGTAACAGATTGCTAATACTCGTGGGCTGTTTCAAACTTTTGCTATTTAATTGTGAGATGACATTCTTTCTTCCATTAATCTCTTTAATTTTTCCATGTAACACTTTCATCTCATTCATATAGAAAGAAGAGCCTTCAACAGTGAGCGATGCATCATCAATTACAATAGATAAAAAATGGGATAGGTTTGCATAGCGTGTCACCAATGGCATTTCACGTGGATCGTCCATTTCTTGACCATACTTATTTTGCAGTGAACTTTTTGCATCTTTTGTCCATCTCATCAAGATGTACTGGCTAGGTAAATGTATGATCTGTCTCAGACAGAAAAATACCAACATATGCCTACATGAGATTCCCTTGAACTCAAACTGTCTGCATGTACAAGAAACATCATTTGATTGTTTGTTAAAACAAACTTGTCTGCATCTTGTTGAAGAGTTCTCATAAGGCCTCTGTACACTATAAAGAATAATGTCATCATCCTCAAATGTGTCATTTATAGTGTAAGCGGTACTTTCAAACATTTCTTTTTGGAAGATATTAAAAATTTTCTTTGTGTATACTTCCACCATTTGTTTCTCCATAGCCCACAAAGATTTCAGTTTTGGTCTCTCATTCACATCGACATGATCCGCAACTAACTCCTCATGTCGTTGATGTCTAAGAGTTTTATTAAAACGATTGATGAAACCCATCAAAGAATTCCTTCTTGAAATGTATTTCTTGTAAAAAGAATGACTACTTTCAGCTCTCTGACTATTGCTCATTCCAGCACTGAAATATTTATTAACATATGCCGAAATCCATTTTGCACGAATCTCATATATTTCACCTAACCAGGCATTGTCTTCCAATTTAAGATTATGTATCAACTCCATCCAACATGCTTCAAATTCTTCAGATGTCTTAGATTTAAATATAACACTCTTGAATTGTTTATAATTATCTTGACACACTACCGAGTCAATTTTTACCGTAAATTTGTTCAAAATGTGCCATATACAATACTGATGAACAGTTGATGGGAAAAATTGAGGTATCACCTTCGTCATTGCAGGAGCTTGATTAGTGGTAATAACTTGAGGAGCACCTTTTGACGTAGAATCTAACAACTTACTGAATAACCAAATGAATGATTATGTTTTTACATCACTTAAAAAGCCACATCCGAAAATAATTGTTTGATCGTGATGATTTACTCCTGTAAGCAGTGCAAAAACCATACCATACTTATTGGTGTTGTAAGTTGTATCGAATACTATAACATTACCAAAAGTATCGTATAATCTCCTCGCAATAGAATCTGCCCAAAAGCATCGCACAAGCCTATTTGCTTCATCAAGCTCATAGTAAAAAAAAATGAATCATCTTTTCGTTTCTTGAAACAAAAAAATTCTACCAAGTTGTCTGCATCAAACTCTCTTTCTTCTCCTTCAATTTTTGTTTTATAATTCCTGAAATCATTTTTAATGCAACCAAGATTTTCAGGACCACCATATTCAATCTCCATTATTCAAATTTGTTGGCATGTTGGTACGTTTGCTGAGGATAGTTGGTCATTTAAAGCTATCTTCGCAGCAAAAACACAGCTATGTGACCTTAGTAAAAGTACATTTGTAGGAGTTGAAAGAGCATGTTTATGCTCTTCTACAAACAAACAAACTATCCAATTTGGGCATGTTTGTCGCTTTACCAAACATAGTCTTGCTTTACAACCCACTCTAACAGTTGCTCAGTTCCTTTCACTTGTTCGTGGGACACCATCATTCAACTTTTTCTGATTAAAGTCATTTGTTCGTCATTCCTTACAGCAAACAAATTGTTTCCAAATCAATTCATTTGTTCTAGGTTTCTTTTTGCTATTTCCAATCCTTGAACTAAACCCACATTCCCGAGCATATGCATTATAGAAAGCAAATGCCTCTTCAATTGATGTAAATTCTTGTGCAACTTAAGGTTTCTTTTCATCTGCAACATGTGGAGTAAAAGTTTGACTTGCAGAGCTAGATTCTTCCATTTCTCTATGAATTATATTGAAGACATTAAATAGAAAATTGGACAGGAACCACTAGGTGTCCAAATGATAACATGGTTGCCACAGATATGCAATAATATAGATACAAAAATATATACAATCAAGAACTATATCCAAATCACTGCTAATTCCATAAAAGGGATAACTAAATAAAGGCAATGTATGGACAAGCATACATTAAGATATGATTAGAATGCATATCATAACAACATTGTCTTGCAGCCTTTTAACTACCATAATAACTAACTCAAGTTATGATCCAATTAGGCCAGCTGAAAGGTCTGCCAAGTCTCATCGATTTATATCATCCATTTATGTAGTTTTATATCATCAAATTGATTAACACAAATAGGCCCAACTTAAACTGAAAATCAAATAATAAAATTTATGTATTCTAGCCACAAATTGTCTTGCTTCTTTTTATTTTTTTATAATTTTATATCATTACACGTCTTTCTATAATAATTATGGACGATGATTGTATCACAATAATCACATAGACCACCACAATTAATAATCCAACTGATCCATGTACATGGCCACAATTAGTCTTATATATGGAATCCCCATTGCTGCTTGGTCATCCCATATGTCAGATTCTATATATATATATAGCCTACATTAGTCTTTTTTTTAATTATTTGATTTGGGTTAGTTTCTCCAAAAGGTTTTGGTGCATTTCTGTTTGTTATTAAAAATAATAACATCGTATTTTAGAACCAACTAATATTCATATGAATTTCAATGTTTTCTGATTAACCCAGTAAATTGGAGAAAATTGAGAAAAAAATTCCTAAACCTTAAATTTCAATAGATTGGAAATACCTCTGGCAAAGTGCTTCTCTATCGCCCCCCGCCGACTAAGGAGTTAGCTGAACGCCGCCAATGATTGGAAGCTTGCGGTACAAAGGAAACTTCGGTTTTGCCTTCGCCACAGATAGCTTCTCGCTTCGCCGCTGAGCATTAGTTGAACTAGAAAGCCAAGCCGGAGTAAGGCCCACTGGAGGAGGTTGCGGAGCTGCCCGGAGTAAGGCCGGAGTAACCTCTGGTTTGATGGACAGGGGGTATGCGCGAAGTTGGCTGGTGCGAAGTTAGCTAGTGCCATATTCAAAAAATTTCCCCAAACCGCACCGTTTTCATTTCCCCCCAGATTTTATTTCAATTTTGATCGACTCCAAAATTAATTTTGACCAAGATAAATGTTTGACTTAGATAAATGTTTGATCGATGTTTGATCGCACGTGTGTGTCTTCGGGCTTTAATGTTTTTCCGTGTTTTCGAGTTCCTTAAGGGAGCCCGATCAGGTGCCTTAGCGGCACTGTATATATATATATATATATATATATATATATATATATANTTTTATTTATATTTAAAATATTTTATTAGATTTAACTTCAATTTTAGAAATATACATAAATAAATATTTTAACTTTAAATATATATATATATATATGTTGAATGAGCAAAAAAAAAAGGGGAAAAAACTGCAATATAAACAAATTCTTCAATGAATGAATCCTTTTCATTTTGAAAATTTTAAAAAAGTAATACTTAAGAATAAAATAATATAAATATAGATAGAAAATATCATATGTACTTAGTACCAATATAGTATCTACCAAAAAGATTTTAATGTTTAAGTCAGTACTACATTGAGAAATTAAAAAAATTGTGTGTAAAATGACAAAAGATCCTTACCTTTCTTTTTCTTTTTCTATTTATAGGCCGTCTAACGTGATGGGCAAAGCTAAAAGGCTTTATGCATCACTCACTTTGATTATTTCATACATGTGTGGAAGTGTAGTAGCGCATATGATGATGACATCTGTAATCTTCTTCAAATAGGCATGCATATTGTGTTTTGACAAATTATAACCGTTTTGGTGAAAGAAACGAGGCTTCTGAATTCAAGTGAATCACTGCAAATTTTTGAAAAGTGTTTAGCCGACACTGTGAACAGTAATGATGTTATGTGTGACAGCATAGCCTTCGTTTATGGTTCAGTAATAGGACGTCGTCGTTTTCATATCCGACCCCGTCTGTCCCACCCAGATCCACCATCGATTGGCTTCCAAGCTTCTCAGACCACTCATGGGTTGCCTATGGAGCCTCGTCCCTCTTAGGGATCTACCACTGCCCCTCCTCTCTTTCTCCCGAAGAAACCGCAATTGGAACCTTTCTCCGGCAGGTCTTCGAGCTTCCCTCGTTTGTGAACGCAGTCTCCCGTTACTCCCATTGTCGGCGAGCTCGCGGCCGCGGAAGGGAATTGCATTTGGTGTTTTCTCATGGCTCGAGGACGTCGAAATGTCAGAACTGCAGTGGGAGGTTCGATTTTAGCCTCTTTTTTTTACTTTTGCTGAGAAATTAACTGAAATAGATAAAAATAACATAGAATGGATTTGGCTATGGTATATAGCTTCTTTAATTTGGAGCTAAATGACCATCTCTGGTAGTAATAACTAATTGCTATTACGGTTTAGCAACCAAACCTTCTGATTGCTGGTTTAGTTACTTTTCTTCTTCTCAATTTGGTTTAGATGCCTTAAATTTTGAACATTTTTCACTCATATTCAGGCTCTCTTCGTTGAAGCCAGAATGCAGTAATGTTACTGGTTGTTTGATGATGTAGGACGAAGCCCTCGGGTTTCTAAAGGGCTGTTAGAAAATCATAGTAATGATGTAACTCAGTCAATTCCAGCAGATAAGCAGTGGCATGTTATAGGTGTCTGTTTGGGGTAACATATGTCCAGATTCATGAATCATAAATCAATGAACTTGGTCAAGTTATTGAAGACCACACTTGCACATACTTCCTCTTATCATGTAAATGTAAAACAGCTAGCATCGTATTTGTGGCAGAAAATGGACAGCGGGTGGCTTGTAAGAACTCTTGATTGGCTAGAGGAATCTACTGAGTCTCAAAACAAAGCCCTGTATCAACAGCATGTAAATCAAGAAATTATCAGTGTGGACATGATGAACATAAAAGATGAATCTGATACACTTTTTCATATGTTTGCTGATTCTAAAATGATATTTGAAAGTTTTTCTTAGGAAAGAATAAGTTGATTGCACTGCTTTGATTATAAGCTTTCTAAGGGACGGAATGAAATATATAAAGGTAACAGAGAGGTAGATGTGGCTGAAGAAACTCACAATCATGAAGGTAGACCGAGCACTAGTTCAGCCACTAGCCAAGGTGGGCCACCTTCTACTTCTATACGCCTGTTGCACAATGGCCACAATTTGGTAAGTTTGTGGCAGAAAGACACAACAGTTACGAAAGAAATTACAAACTTCCAAAGCCCTAGAGACTATTTAAGAGGAATGGGGAGCTTTTGGAGGTTTCCTTTAATCTATTAACTTTTGCATCTTGTTTCTTGTTATATCATTTTATTGATTGTTGCAATGGAAGGACTTAGAGTATTGCATTAAGGATCTATTTTCAACAGGCTTTGTGTATCAACTCAATTTATCAACAACAGGCTGCAGTTGCTAGTAACAAAAAGGTAAGTCCCTGCACACAAAGTCAAACTTGAATTCAAAACCCTATAATTTATTTGGTGTTCACTGAGGATTCTATTTTATTAAATTCCAAGTTCTACTAGTGTACAATTTATAGTTGGATATGCACCCATATATTATAAGGTCATGCCAGAATGTATTATGTCATGTCAGCTTCTATTTATTTGGACTAGAGCTCCTTTCATTATTTTGGCTGTATGTATTGGTTAATTGTTTAAATTGATTCTTCAAATTTTGTCGATATCCTTTTGATATTATATACACCTTCACCCAGTCCACAGACAACATAAATTAATATTTAATTTCAGCTTTTATCTGATTCAGGGAATAATGTTGTTGAACTTGGAAGACAGGATGCCTGTCAGAGATCAATCACAATATATCTGGTCAGAGGCTGACTGGCCACTGAACAGGTGGGCTGGTTCTGAATCTACCCCAGCTCCTACATGTGTTTCTCCTGGAGTGGGTCTTGGGAGCAAGAAAGGGGCACACCTTGGTCTGGGTGGTGCAACTGTGGGCATGGGCACTTTATCAAGCTATGGGAGAGACTTGACTAGTGATGTAGCATTTGGGGTTCCAAGTCATATAAAATATTTCTGACCTTCAAGCCAAACACTTTATGGAGGCTTGATGCATATTAAATATGAGGCTTTATTATATTAAGACCTTGTTCAATATCTAAAACCAAACTGTACAAATACCTTAATCTTCTTTCAAATCCCCCGCACAAAAGAAGTATCCATTTAATTGTTACCCAGACCTTGTACATTGTTTAATTTTAGTAGAAATAAACTAAACGCCCTAAATTTACTACCCTACAGTCTTTCCTAACTTCCTGCCCAACTGTGATGGTACTCATTTTAATCATGGAGTTTACAAAAGCCTTAACGAAAGCTTTCTTTGAGCTAGAAAACTTATAAACCAAAGCTTTAGTCCTATTGGAAAATCAAGCAGAGTTTTGTCTGAAGAAAACAGGCTCTTCCCTTGGATGATCAGCTAGTGATTATATCAAAAGTTGTAGAAGGAGAATCCATGGTTGTTCCAGCATTCTTTACGTGCTATTGAATAATATGAAATTTTAAAAATATAATAATTTATTTGCTGGATTTTAATTTTTTTTTTTTGAAAAACTGTGCCCACCGGTTGGTAAAAAAAAAATAAAAGACGAATTATGTTGAGATCAGCTAAGTTGAAGTTTTGAGCTAAGTTGAAGTTTTGTTCCATCTCTTTCTTCTATGGTCAAAAATTTTAGGAATAAAGGCAATGTTGGTGCAATTAAGTAGTCGTAACAAAAACCTCGATGAAAAGAAACCATGCACCAGATGAAAGAAATCCTCCTCAAAAAAAGGCCACTGAGACTATTAAAAAAGACCCAAAAATCCATCAGGCCTTGGAGCCTTATGACACCCTAGATCAAAACATGACACCTTGACCTCCTCCCTTGTAACCAATTTCAGCAAGCTCAGATTTATATTTGAGTTAACCAGAGGAGTAACAGCACTCAAAGCAGCCTCAAGATCCCTAGGACCAGTTGAACGAAAAAAGTTTTGAATAACTCGGTAACATGAGAATAAATATGATTTTTATCCTCAATCCAATAACCTGAATCATCTTGAATCCGATTTATTCTATTCATGTTTCTCCTTTCAATAGTAATAGCATGGAAAAAAGAAGAGTTATGATCCCCATAATTCAACCAAGTATTCCTAGACCATTGGCCCCAAAACAGCTCCTCATTTTTCCAAAGCAAATCAAGCTTAGCAATAATAAATTTCTTTATGGCTGAAACATCTGTATTACCATCAGTCAAATTCAAGTTCACCAATTTCTCTTGAAGATTTCTAATATGTTGAGAAGGATTACCCCTCAGATTTTTACTCCAAGTATGTAGAGATTGTTGGCAAAAAATTTGTTTTTGACAAAACTTCCAAGCCCACGACCCCATCTTCGAAGTGACCCAACTATTTTCCACAGTATTTCGAAAATCACTCTCAAGCAGCCACCTTTGTTCAAACTTGAAAGGTTTACAATTCCAAACTATAGAGGGCTCAAACAGAAGAAGAAGGAGACAATGATCAGACCCCACAACAAGAAGAACATGTACATTTGAAGTAGGAAACAAACTCAAAAAGCTGGAATTACCAAAAGCTCTATCTAACCATTCTAAAACCAAATCAGAGCCTTCTCTATTATTTGACATGTGAAAAGAGGTACAGTGGTATAAATATATGTAAGGTCTGTAGTATCAACAAAATTTCGGAAGAGCTCAATTCGGCGACGTGGGGCCATATGCACTCCATGGTTTTCATAATCGTACATAAAATCATTGAAATCTCTTATCACAAGCCAAGGCGTTAAACCAATGGGACCTGAAGAAACCAAGAAATTCCATAAAAAGCAACGTTCATGTAAATCACGATTACCATACACAAAGATGATGCGAAAACTAGAGGTTCGAAAGGAAACCTCCATATCCACATGATTTCTTGAAGAAGATACATTAGAAGTAGTCACCATAACATTCCACAGAACAAGTATTCCACCTGATAAACCCACTGAGTTCACAGCAATGTGATTTGTCATACGAAGTTAATGTTTGAGCAGATGATGGTTGTCAAGCTTTTTCTTTGTTTCTAGTAGACAAATCAGCGAGGGATTATACTGGAAAGTGGCATCCAATAGAGCCCTAACTGTTAAGGGATTCCCTAACCCTTGACAGTTCCAGCACAAAAGACTCATTTAGTAGGTGGGGGCATGCTTTGGGCCGCCTCCTCACCCTGAGATGAAAGATTCACTTATTTTAACTTCTTGCAAAGCTTCCTCATGCAGAACAATTCCTTTATAATTTTGTTTTTTACCACATTTATTAGAATTAGGAGTAAAACGATTGTTTCTCTTCGAGCCTATCTATCTCATAGTTTTGGTTTCATTAACAGAAGTCAAACCAGCCTCCCCATCATGTGAAACCATTGACTTGTTTGGGACAAGTCAGAAATAAAATTTGTTTTTGAATCTAACAGTGGACCCACTCGCAAAATATTTGCTTGCTGATTTCCTGCATTTCCAGCTAATATGGCAATATTCTCTTTTGGAAAATTATCCACCAATTGTGGGATAGTGTCCAAAATCGCATCATTTATTAGAGAATCAAAAACAGCCGTTTTAGAAGGAAACTTACCATCAACACAACCTAAATCATGACTTAATGATAGGTCCATCACATTATCGGCAACCTTCCCGAAGCTACTTCCCAAGTCAAGCTTACCGGCAACTCATTCACTAACAGTCCTGCCTGTTCCCACTGGACAACCTCCCTCGACCACAGCTTCATTGATTCCGCTGCACTCTCCTTTACATGCCAATTGCACATGAATCAGTGTGATATCACTCACCTCAATTCTGAGCCATGCACCAAAGGAACCCCTTGGGCCTACTGAATCATAATTGCATTGCTTGGTTTCATGATCCATCCTTCCACATGAGAAATAAAAATGGGGTAACCGTTCATATTTGAAATCAACCCACAATGGTTCATTTCCCTTCCCTTTCACCCAAACTCCTGAGACAAGAGGTTTTGATAGAGAAAATAACACTCTCATTCTAAAACCTGTTGACCGTTTCCGAAAAGTTTCATGTTCAACTTTAAGAACTTTGCCAACCTTCAATCCAAACTTCATCAAAATCTTTTCAAAATTTCATTCAAAATGGAGACCTTTGATATGTAACCAGAGAGGAATGTCATTAAAGGTTACCTCTGATGGCGCTATATTAGGTTCCCACCGTCTAAGAGCAACCAAGGATCCATTAAAACACCAAAGGCTGTTATCCTCCACTTTCTTAGCATCAGTTTCTGAGTTAAACTAAACCAATAACACTTCATCCTCCAAATCCGTAAATTCAACATCTTCATGTATGTTCCATCCTTTTCGCAAAGCACTAACCACTTGAGATGCTCGTATGACTTTCACAGAAAATACCTTCACCCAAAAGCCAAACTGGATATTATTTTTCCCTTGTGACGAAAGGATATCCTCAATATCAAGAACAAATTCTTCTTTATACTCCACTACTTCTGCCATGGAGTCGAGACACTCTGAAGAAACAAAGAATAATCTAACACTTCAAGAAGGCTAGGCAAAAGTCGTACTTCATTCTCTAGGATTCAGAGAGAAGACATCGCAAAATTGAATAATTATTAGTACTTAGGTCAATAATTTGGTTAGTTTTTTGATATATGCTTATCGTGCGGGCTGCATAAAAACTAAAGTCGCACTGTTTTCAAAACTTAAAATTTTGATTCAAATTACTGTACATTATTGGTAAATTATCAATCATATTTTTAATTAAATTTTATTTCATATCTTTTCAAGAAAATGCCAATTGAAAATTCTCTTTCTCTTTTCTTTCTTTCGTTCTCTCTCTAGGCTGTCTTTTTCTTTTATTCTTTCTTTTTCTTTTCCGCTCAAATTCATTAGTCTTTATGGAATTTTTTTAAAAAATATTTTAAAAAAAATTAAAAATTAACACTTACTTTTAAACATTGGTTAAAAAAATCTAATTAAAGAAATTAAAGTTTCACAAGTTTATTGTTGAGATGAATGAGTTTGGATAAAAATAAAATGAAGAAGAAGGAAAAAATTGAACTCGCAGAGAAAAGAAAAAATAGAGAAAATTTAAAAAAAAAAAAAAAACACTATCATAGGAGGGAGGGAACTCGTGTGGGGGGCAGAATAACAGTTGGCCCGTGGGAGGGACTGGATGCTTGTTGGTGGGTGACGGGCTAGTACACCCATGGGCCCCATGTAGGGGACAGAATGCCCTTGAGCAGTTGAGCCCGTGGGGGAGGCGGGATGACTGTGGCCCGTATGTGCAAGGGAGGCGGCTTTCGAGTGCCCCCCATTTTCAATCAATACTCGTGAACCCACCCAAAACCCCTTTTTTTTTTTTTTTTTTTT
>QANX01006777.1:0-49736 GCA_003254975.1 Ochetophila trinervis
ACTAGCTCTACACAACGGTACCCCGGTCAAAACCATAGCACGTTCACACAAAAAGTCAACTCCGAGCCCACTAAAAGTCAAACTGGTCAAACTTGAAAATTTTATTATTTTTCTCGAAACGGGATGTTACAGTATAGCTCCTATACCAGTCTTGGATGCATATGTCTCCAATTCAAAGAATTTATCAAAATCAAGGAGGGCAAGCACTGGTGCTTCACTGAGTTTCTGTTTGAGTAACTCAGAACTAGTTGCCTGAGAAGTTCCCCAATTGAATTTTCCCTTCTTCAAGTAATATGTGATAGGGCCAGCTATAGTACTAAAACCCTTAATGAATCTCCTATAGAAAGTGGCTAGCCCATGGAAACTCCTGACCTCAGTAATGGTAGCAGGTGTTTTCTAGTCTTAGCTGGCCTTTACTCAGAAAATCACATTTTTTCAAATTCAAGTAAAGTGTGTTAGATTGTAATACCTGGAATACTTGAGTGAGATAAGACAAATGTTGATCAGTGGTCTGGCTGTAAATGAGGATGTCATCGAAGTAAACCACCATAAATTTGCCAATAAAAGGTTTTAAAATTTCATTCATGAACCTCATGAAGGTGCCGGGAGCATTGCAAAGGCCAAATGGCATGACTTGCCACTTATAAAGTCCTTCTGGGGTCTTGAATGCTGTTTTCCATTTATCTCCTGGCTTGAGTCTAATCTAGTGATAGCCACTCCTTAAATCCAGTTTAGAGAACAGTTTAGACCCTCCTAACTTGTCAACCATGTCTTCAATCCTAGGAATTGGAAAGTTGTATTTGACAGTTATTTTGTTGACATCTTTACTGTTAACACACATTCTCCAGTTGCCATCTTTTTTTGGAACCAACAGAACAGGTACAGAACATGGGCTTAAGCTTACTCGAATGAGGTGTTTCTGAAGTAAATCATCGACAATATCTTGGAAAGCCTGACTTTCTTTAGGATTCATTATGTAATGAGGCAGATTTGGTACTGAAGCCCTAGGGAAAAAATCAATTTGATGCTAGATGTTCCTGAGTGGTGGTAGGGTGTTTGGTAGGTCTTTAGGTGCAATGGTTTTGAATTTGGAGAATAGGGACTGAATGCTTTTTGGTAGATGTGACTTGTATGTGCCAGTTTGGTTGTGAACCTGAGCAGTGGCTATGATGGCAAATAGGGTAGAGCAGTGTTTGGTTTCTTGCTGGAATTTGGATCCAGAAATGGTGAAGAGGGTAGGTTTAGAAGTAGGCAATTGGAATTTAGATGGGTGAATATGGTTTTGAATGGCTTTGGATGGAAGAAGCAATATTTTCTTTTGGTTCCACTGGAATGCATAGGTATTTTCTGTTCCATTGTGTATCACCTTATTATCAAATTGCCAGGGTCTGCTTAAAAGAATGTGGCATGCATCCATATCCAACACATCACACACTAGTTCATTTTTGTAATGTTTTCCAATGCTCAATTGAATTTACACAACTCTGTGACTTTTACCTCATTTCCCTTTTTGATCCATCCAATGGAGTAGGGATTGGGGTGCTTTATTGTTTTCAGGTTCAAACCCTTGATCAAGGCTTTGGAGACAATGTTCTCACTACTGCCACTGTAAATAATAACTTCACATACCTTCACGTACCTTCCCCTCCACTCTGAATTTGGTCTTGAAGATCGAGTGTCTTTGTGGCTGCTGAGGTTGCTTAGGAGTGAACATCAGCCTCTGAACTATGCATACGAGTGGATCACCACAGTCTTCAAGAACCAGCTCAATGTCTTATTCTTCAATCCGCCCTTCAACATCTTCATACTCCCCAGCTTCACTAGTGGTGGATTCAGCATTATCCACAAAGTTGAGTGCCTTCCTCTAAGGGTATTCATTTGATTTGTGGCCAGGCATGTTACATCTATAACATTTTATAGGAAATGATTTATGATAAGGGTTTTGGAATTTGATATTAGGATTTAGGGGTCGGGGTTGTTGTTTTGGCTGCAAATCTGTTTGTTTTGGGGAGGGCTGAGAAAATGAAGGTTTGGACCTATCATTGTATAAGTCATTCACAGATTTCCATTTGGATGGGGTTTTGCTCACTCCTCGATGCAATTGTTTTTCAACTTTGCTAGCAAAACTGATGGCTTCATCCAAAGACCAAATGGGACTCAATTCCAGCTTTTCCTAAATTGGCTATGCCAGTCCAGCCACATATCTTTAGACTAGTTGCTTCTCAGTCTCATTGAGGTTGTTCCTGGCATTGAGCCAGTGAAATTCCTCGGTGTAAGTATCAATGCTTCAAGTGGATTGAGAACATTATTGATACTTCTGAAACAAGATTCGATTGTAGTTAGTAGGAAGAAATCGAGCTCTGAGTAATTTTCTCATTTTTGGCCATGTCTGAATTGGCCCATTTCCTTGTCTTCTTCGATTGCCTGTCAATTGTTCCCACCATGCTGAGGCTCCTCCTTTGAAATTATAGGTAATTAGCTTTACTTTCTTATCCTCAAGGATTTCCATGTATTCAAAGAAAGTCTCAATGGAGGTTAGCCAGTCGAGGAATTCCTCAATGCCTAAATGGCCATCAAACATTTGAATGTCAACTTTAATCTTGAAGTTAGACATATGGTTTTGAGGATTATATTGGGTACCTTGTCTGAATGGAGTTGGTGGTTGAGTGGTGTCTCCAAATAAGTCACCATCTTTTTTTGAATTTGAGTCAAGGATGAACTGGTGAGGTGGACATCGAGCATGAACAAAAAGGTGTGGTAAACATGGTCGATGGGGAAAAGGGGTAGTTTCCACATCTGAATCTGGATTCGAGGTTAGTCAATTGTTTTCGAGATTTTGAGGAGTTGATAGGCGAATACAAGGGGTTTCTTGATTACGCATTCCACTAACATTCAAATTCATCCCTGTTCCATGTTCCAGTGGCAATTGCTGAGCAAAGGTTTCAAATCTCACCAGTGAGTGTATCTAAAATCTGCTCTACATTAGCCATGGATGCCCGTAAGGCCTGCATCTGGGTTCGAGGGTCAGTTAATATCAATCTTGGTATCTTGTGTTTCGAGGTTCGGTTGCCAAACTTTGATCTAGAAACATGGAATTCCACAAATGCACAAATCTGGGCCCCTTTTTAATTTAACTGGGTTTACTTAATTCTCGCAGATTTAGCAAGGTGCAGTGGTGTTCTACTCAAATTTGACTATAAATGGTTGATGGAGAGTTTGGTCAATTTGCTCGTGTACTAATCGACATCAATTTGGTTTCTACTTTGTGAGAATCAATTATCCTTAATAAGGAAGGTGGGGTTGTCACTGTTTGTCTTTACTATGAGAATCTGCTAGAATTTTGTTCTTATTGTATGAGAATCGAACATGCCGCATCAAATTTTTGAAGGCTTCATAAGAAAGAACAACACTCTATGAAAAAGAAAGTGATGGATAAAGGTGAAGAAAAGTATGTGTACCAACCAAAGCAAGCTATGGTGCAGAGGACTAAGAGGTTACGAATTCGGAGGCTCAAAAAAAGATTTTGGGCAAACAATATGTTGATGGTTTGGATATTGATAAATCTAGCTAGTCTTGCTTTAGTCGCAACAAAAAATGCATTTACTTTGTTATCTGAGGTGATATAAATGGCATATCTATCAATCAGTTGCTTTGGCATCAAAGTTTAACATTATGGAGGAAGAGCTTCGGGTTAGTCCTATTCATAGTAAAAAATGGGGAGTTAGGGAAGAAGAGGATGACTCAGATTAGCAGGTCATGAATGTGAATGAGGTTTGCTTAGTTTTTGATAGGCTATAAATGTGCATGATGATAACCTTATTTAAGACATACGGCTGGTGTTTGCATATGATTCGGATGTTCATGAACTTGGCCCTGTTGTGGGTTCTAATTCTTTAGTTATGGTACCCTTCATTGAGGAGGAAATTTCTTTGGGGTCAAGAACGGTTAGGACTTGAAGGTCTGGGAGGCACCCAAAATGGGGAAAATTCAGCAACAATCAATGATGGGTAGGGAGAAAACCTCTACGAGGGTAGTTTCTAATTCTTCACAATGAAATGCATGTTTTGGAATTGTAGAGGCATTAGTAACTTAAATACCCTGCTAGATTTCTACTTTCAGCATCGTCCATCTTTCCTTTTTCTTGCTGAGTCGTTAGATGCATAATCGTGTGATGCTCCATTTTGATAATCTCTTGGTTATTGTTTAATTATTGTTAATACTAAATATGATGTTTTGCCAACTCTCTGGCTTATTTCTTCTCGAGATGCACAGTTATTTTGAGTGCAAGTTGGATAGATATTTATGCAATCAACTTTATGTAGGTAAATTGAATGAGGTCAATTGTGTCGCTTTACTGAGACACCACTCGCACCACAATCCGCTAGTGTTAACTTATTCTAGTGCTTGTAACTATGATTTGTGTCCTTTAAGATTTATGTCCACTTGGATAACCCATAACTACTTTTCTTGATGGTGGTGCAAATTTGATTAGTGGAAGTTTTAGGTAATTCGATGGTGAGAGCGCTGATGAAGTTGAAATATATAAAGCACACTTTGAAGGTTTGGTATTTGCAAAATTTTGGTATTTTGAACGTAAATATTCGATAAGCTTCTTTCAATCTTCAGCATATTCAATCGTATAGGTTGCATAGTAGCTTTTCGAAAAGCTTGTTCCAAGAGAGGAATTGGATGCTCATGAAGCTTTAGATGTGGAGCTTCAACATGAGGAAATGATGTTTAAAGATCAATGTGGAACTAAATGGTTAGCTTGTGGGGATAGGAGTATTCCTTTTTTTTTCTCCATAGGCTTATTCAGGCTCGTAAGGTTAATAAGCAGATGGAGGTGTTACAAATAGACAGTGTTCTTACCAATGACAAAGAGGTGATTAGAAACCATGCAGTTGAGACAAAGAGGTGATTAGAATTCATGCAATTGATTTCTATCAGAAGTTTTTTCAAAATGATGGTGTTTCTAACCTGGACCCCAAGGTTATTCAACAAAATATTCCAAAACATCTTGATTTCTATTCCTTCAAGAGAGGATATAAAAAAATAACCATGTTTGATCTTGACTCGGCTAGTGCACTGGGCCCAGATGGATTTTCTAGTGCTTTTTTACTGTTGCTGTTGGGATATAATCGGTCCAGTGCAATTCTTCTTTCACACGGGGCATATTCACTGAGGGTTGAACTCTAACTTCATAGTGTTAATTCCTAAATAGCAAGCAGCTATCACTATTGATAACTTTCAACCAATTATGCTAGGGAATTTTCTGTTTAAAATTATTACTAAGGTGTTGGCCAATAGACTTGCTACTATTGCAAATATAATTATTTTTCCGAATGAGTTTGGGTTCATCAAAGGGAGACATATCTAGAATTGCATCTCAGCAATTTTGGACTATGTCAATCTTTTGGATAGGCAGTGTTTTGGTGGTAACGTGGCTCTAAAAATTGACATCAAGAAATATTTTCATACCTTAAATTTGAATTGTTTGCTTGCACTGTTACATTGTTTTGGTTTTTTTTTATTCGTGCACTTGCGAGTTATAAATTTTCACCACAACAAATTTTTGGCGTCGTTGCCAGGAAATATTTATTTCTAATGTTGATTTAATTTTATTGTCGACTTAACTTCTATTTTTAGGTTAATTTTTATCTTTGTTTTGTGTAGGTTAGGTTTTAGCCATTGAAGAATAAATATTGGCAAGCTTTCTTGAATCCAAAACAATTCAATTCAAGTTTAAAGGAGTAGGAAATCGAAATAGCTAAGTAGTTGAAATATATTTTTTTTTTTGTGTTTAGGTTCACTAGTGTTTTCAGTTTTTGAACAAAAAAATTAGTTTTTCTATTTATGTGTTTTGGTTTCTGTGTTTTTCTTTAGTTGATGATTGATTAAATTTTTGTTTTTAAAAAAAAAAATTGAAAAAGAAAAAATAGAAAAAAAATTCTGCACTTTTGTTTCTATTATTAGATTTATTTTGCTTTAGGTTTGTGTTTACTTTGAGTTTTAATTGGTTTGCATTTAGTTTTAATCTTTTGAACTTTCTTAGTTTGTTTAGTTTGATTTGTAGCTTTAATTTTAGTTTTTGGAATTTTTATTTTAGTAATTTAAATTTTTGTTTTCCTAGTTTTTGTGTATTTGTTTTATTAGTTTGCCAATCAATAGTGAATTTTCTTAGAGATATTTGAGGAGATTAAGGAGAAGAAAAATTAGATAGACTTTGTTTAGAAATATTGAAAGAGAGGATATGATGGAAAGCCAAAATAACCCTATAGTTCATGAAGTTCCTAACAGCCCAAGTTATAGGACTATTAGGGATTATGCTGCACTTGGAGGCATTGAGGATATATCTTGTACTATGAGACCATCTATTGATGCACTTAGTTTTGAGGTCAAACCTATTACAATGTATATGCTTAATAATTACCAATTTAGAGGGTTACATAGTGAGGATCCTAACCAACATATATCAAATTTCTGTGAGGTATGTGAGTTAGTGAAATACGATAGAATTACTAAGGATGCTGTCAAACGTAATTTGTTTCCTTTTACCTTAAGGGATAGAGCTCACACCTATTAAAACTGCCAAGCTTAGGAATGAGATTAATACATTTCACCAATTTGGTGGAGAGTCTTTGTATGAGACTTGGGAAATGTTGAAAGAATTACTAAGAAAATGTCCACACCATGGGATGCCCATATGGAGTCAAGTCCAAACTTTTTATAATGGGTTGAATTACATAACAAGGAATAATGTGGATGAAGCTACAGGTGATGCTTTGTCAAATAAATCTCAAGAGGATGCATGCAACCTATTGGAAGAGATGGCAATCAATAATTCACTATGGGCAAGTAAAATGAGTCAACATCCTAAGAAGACCATGGCTGTTCATGAAGAAGATAAGATAGATAAATTGAGTGCACAAGTTGCAATTCTCACAAAGCAACTTGAGACCTTGGGTTCCAACAATTTCAATAATATTTCCAATATTTCTAATTTTAATTATTGTGAATATTGTGGGGATAATCATCAAAGTGTTAATTGTCAATTAGGAAATCCTTTTGTTCAATCTATTGAATCTAAAGATGTTAATTTTGTAGAGAATTCCCAACAATATAATAACAACAACAACCCCTTCTCCAACATTTACAATTCAAGATGGAGGAGCTGTCAAAATTTTTTATGGAGAAACAATTCAAATGCCTAAGGAGGACAACAAAGTGGAATCTATCAAATTCCTTCTCAAAAACATCAACAATTTCAACCCTCAAATTTCCAAAAGACTTTTCAACCTCAAACTCAACCTCAATCTCATAATTCTTCTCCTATTACTTTGTCTTTACTTGAGTAATCTATGATAAAATTGTATGAAAATTCTAATTCTTTTATGCAAGAAACCAAGGCAGAAATAAAAAGACTAGGTATTTAAAGAGGGCAACTCACTCAAGCTATCCAAAGACCAAAGGGCACTCTTCCAAGCCAAACAGAAATCAATCCAAAGGAGGATATCCAAGTGGCTGAGCTAAGGAGTGGAAGAAGGTTGGATGTTCCCCTTGTCAGAAAGGAATTTCAACATGCTCAAGTTAAAACAATTCCAAGCAAAGAGGAGATCATTCATTTAGAGGAGAGTGACATGGAGGATTCGGCTAAAGAGGAGCAAATTCAAGCAAATTTTTGAAAAGGAGACTGAAATTGAAGAATGGATGGAGGAAGAAGATTTAGAGGAGGATAGCTGGACATGTAATCAAGAAGTAGAAGGGAAAATAATAGTGAAAAGGAATATGGCCTTGGAAAGTGAGGAAAAATTCAGAACCCTTAGGGTAGTGGTGGCTGAAACTTTAGAGAAATATGCAATGGACATGGATAAGATAATTGAAGAATGTGCTAAGGAGAACATAGATTCTAATGACATTGGTGAAGATAGTGAAAAGGTGGATATGCCTTGGGATGATCTAAGTGAAAGTAGTGCTTTTAATGAAGATGACTTTCATCCCAAGTATGACCCAAATAAAGCTTATGAAGGAATTATCTTTATTGATCAAAAAGTAATTACTGATCAAATTAAGGAGAAAGAGGCCAAAGAAAGAAGAACATAAGAGAAAGTGATGAATACTAAGAGTTTCCAAAGAAATTACAAGATCATGTAAAATTTACTTTTCCTTGCACTATTAAAGGTTATAAATTTTGCAATGCTTTATGTGATCTTGATGCTACTAATAATGTTATACATTTTTTATTTTCATGAGTTTAGATTACAGATGGCTTCTCTCAACCCATGATGAGATTATTTTGGACGATATGACTCATGTTCGAGTTGAAGGTATCTTGAAGAATATTCATGTTGAAGTTGGATCTCTTGAGTATAGGATGGATTTTCGATTGATTAAGATGAAGGATCCTAATGCTTTATTGATAGTTAGTAGGCCATTCTTACCCATTAGTAGGATTAAAATAGATTTAAAGGAAAAAACTTTGGAGCTAATAAGTAAATATGGCCATACTAGACAGATTTTTATATGGATAGACCTTCATTAGTGAAAAGAGAAGAGAAAGAGAAAACTTCTTAGAAACTAGAAGATCAAGAAAGATTTGAAATATCTTGCATCATTGGAAGAACAAAATTGTTAAATTGCCTATGTGATTTGGGTGCGTCAATAAAAGTGATGGACAATAATATTGCAAAGAAGCAAGGTTTAAAGTTGACACTAGCCATTATTACTATGAGTATGGCCTATCAAAGCCAAAATTTTCCTTTAGGGATAGCTATGAATATTAGGGTGGAGGTTGGTATGTTCTCATTCTTAGTTGATTTTGTGCTATTTAATGAGAGTAATTGAGTAATCTTAGGATGCCCATTTTTAGCTATGGACAAAGCAAAGATTGATGTGTGCAAGGGTACTTCAAAGATAATACATGGTTCTAAAGTAGAAAAGTTTTATATGTATGAAACAGTGAAGGCAACCCTAGGAAGAAATCAAGATGAGCTAAATAAGAAAGTCAAGCTAAATACTTGAAACAAATGCTTTTTGGGAGGCAACCCAAAGTTTTAATTTTTTTTCTATATTTAATTTTTTAGTTTATTTTTAGTAGTTTTTAATTTTTAATTTCTTTTTATTTGTTTGTTTTGTGTTTTTAGGTGTCAAAGAAGAGATATCAAAGGAAAAACATTAAAAGGGCAATGTTTGTTTTGTGTGTTGTACTTTCATTGTTTTTAACATTGAGAGCTATGTTCATCTTAATTTGGTGGTGGTTCCTTTTCCTATGAAGTTTTCTTCTTTAGTTTGAGTTTTTATAGTTTTTGTTAAACTCTTCATTTTTGCTGGCTGAATTTGTAGTTTTAGGTGTTTTCTTAAATATTTTGATGGGTCAATAATGCGAATATGATTGAGAATAAATTGATTCTTAGGTAGTAGAATTTTTTTTTTTTTTTATTTTCTAATGCCTAAAGTTAAATTCATATGTTATTACTTTCAAAACTATTTTGTCACCTTGTCAAATATGTATGATTTATATTGTATTTTGGAGAATGTTTGCATTAAATTAGAGTGATTATTTTTGGATTCTAAAACTTGCATAATTATTGCTTGAGGCGAAATCCTAGAGAGATGCATTACTTTGAATATGATTTAGGTCATTTTTGTTTTAAGTTTGAGCCTTTCTAGCCTACCTTTGAGATTTTTATCTGTTGGTACCATGTTTGAGCTAATTTTTAGAATACATAAAAGATTGCATGTTAGAGCCTTTTGTTCTTTTGAACAACATTGTCTTACCTTTTTGAGCCTGAATATATATAATTTTTTCCTACCCTATACACATTATTAAAGAGAGCTTATTTTGGGTTGAAATGAATATATGCTTATTAATTTGTATTTGGTAGAGTAAATTAGAAAATAATTTCGGGGTGGCAATTATGGTGAAGTTCGGCCTACTATGTATCTTTGATGTGGAAAAAAGAAGTTTAAGCAAGGTATGAAAGAGAACAATTTGGGGAATAGAACAAAAGAAAAGAAAATTAAAGAGAAGTTCAAAAAAAATATGTTGTGAAAAAGAAAAAGTTTTGTGGAGTTTGAAGGGAGAGAAGAAGATAAGTGTATTTATGAGGAGAAAACAAAAAATCTATAAGAATATTATTCATTAGTTTTCTTTCTTTGAATTTTATTTTCGTATCATTTTGTTTCTTCTAACCCATTACCCTTTAGCCTTCACATTACAAGCCTATAAAAGCCTATAAAATCCTAATGATTCAAGGTAATGCATTGATCTACACTTGTGGAGAGCAATTAATTATGTCAAGCATATGGTAGTTCATATTTTACAATCTCTATTTAATGTAGATTTATTCAATTGCATAACATTGAGTGTATTATTTTATTTCACACACAAACTTTGAAAGTAACTATTATGTTGAATAGAAGATTTGGTATTGAATTACATAATTACTTGAAAATTACTTTTGAATTGATATGATTATGCAATCTTTGAGGCACCCCATAAAGGTATTTGGGTATATTTTATAGGAATTGTATTTTTAGTTCTTTCTTTCTTTACTAGGGATAACAAAGTTCAATTTGGGGATAGTTGATAGGCATAAAAAGTTATTTTTTTATGCCATATTTTATGTTGAATTTCTGTTAGTTTTGACTTAATTGTTTATGAAAAATACTAAATTGTTGTATTTTTTTCTACTTTTTAGGGAAAGAATAACAAATGCTGGAAATTTCTATATTTTCTATGCAATCTTTACTGAATAAATCATATCTAGAGCTACACATAAAATTTCTATGTGATTCTAGTTTTTAATGATTCAAGATTCATCAAGGTTCAACTCTGTAAGGTTTCATTGCAATTGAAATAACCAATCAATTCCAGTTTGATTTTGAATCTGCAAATTTTTAGTAGTTGCAACATAGTTACACTCCTCTAGGGAAATTGACATTTGAGTGCATTTTCAGTATCCATTTTATCTTATCAAGATATGTCTAGAACTATAAGACAGTGACATAACTTTTTCAACTAGAATCAGTGAATTTGGAATCCATTCGGTCATCCAAAGTGTACTTGGAATCTGCCTGACAAACATTGAAGATATAAAATGAAGTATCTTTGCCAACTAGGTTGCTACCTATGCATGGATGGTTGGATATTTCCATATCATCACTCTTCAACCAGGTGTGTTATTATTCCATTAATATTATTATGAATATTAATTGGAAAATTCCATTAATATTATTATGAATATTAATTGGAAAATGAATTAGAATTGGAAAGAGATTAAAATTCCTAAGGAGAGATGGATTGCTTTCCTAATCTAACTAGGAGTGTGACATCATTTTGAGGGTACCAATGACTTATTTATCCCCACAAGGCTTGTAACACCACACTCTCTCTCCAACCAATATTGTCTTCAATTTAGCCACCGCACTTCAGACGGAATGGAGTTTTTGGTCAGACTTCCCAGGGGGTCACCCATCCTAGGAATGCTCCCACTGGAGCACGCTTAACCCCAGAGTTCTTCCAACTCTGAAGCCAAACGCTCTGAAAAGGCCTTGGTTGTTAAGAGAGTGCTCACTTTACATTTGAACCATTACCATATGACCCCTTCCACACCCGGGCGATGTGGGATTGGACACCAATCTCTGCCAGTCAGGTAGCCTGTCAGTGCCCCTTACACCCGCCCACACTTACTCTGGCTCTTGGATCCAATCTCTGTCAGTAAGGTAGCCTGCCAGTGCCCCCTACACCCGCCCACACTTACCTTGGCTCCGGATCCTGGTCGTCACAATCCACTTCCCTTGGGGCCCAGTGTCCTCGCTGGCACATTTCTGGCCAGATACAGGCTCTGATACCAAGCTGACAGGACCTGCCCCGGAAATTCCTCCAGAATAACCGGAGAGGCCCCGCCTGAGGAAGATTCCACCAGAACCCCTCGGGGCAACCGACAGAATCCTCCTCCGAAAGGGGATAATAATCAAATAAACAAATAAACAATAATGGGATGAATAGTAAATAAGATATGAACGAAAGTAGATAAAATAAGCACCACAATAAATCAACGAGTCATGCTGAATCAATAAGAAACAATATATGAAGTAGGTAGAAATGACAGAGCCACTAAGAGCGATAGACAAAAATATAAGTAATACAAATCCAACATGAACAGAATAAGATCAGAGTCTAATACATAAGAAGAAGTAATAAGCAGATGCGATAAGTGGATGTGACGCCGATGCGAAATGCCGATGGTAGTCCACGGGAACCTGCAACTAGGAGGACCTAGGGAACGAAGTAAAATAACAAAACGTGAGATATAAATATCTCCGTGAGTGCTCCTAGATAACTACAAAATACAATCTCAACTGTTAAATCCTTTACACTCAAACCTCACGTCACTCAGTTGAAAGGTTTCCCGTTTTGAAAATCATTTCGCAAAACCCTCGGTTCACCTCAAATCATTAAATCAATAAAAACCGGTTTAGGGGCGAAAACGTAATTTAAAACAATTATCGAAATCACTTACCAAACACTAAAAACGTAAATGAAATCCATAATAATTAATTGATGGTCAAACACAATTTCATAAACGATCAAGCAAAAGGGTCAAAATCTGAAACCAAAGGCCATAGGCCACAATCCATAAAATCAAACCATCAATTTAAAATCAGAAACCAACCAATATAAAACCAAATCGGTATAAACTCAGCAAACAACAATTATAAAACCCAACCAGTATAAATCAGCAATCAATATAAAACCAAATCCGGTATAAAATCCGCAATGAATCAGAACCATCATAAAACCAACCGGTACCACAGCATATATCGTGCCGTGTGACCCTCAGCGTCCTGACGGCGTCACAGGCGGGGGAGGGGGGCTCAGTCATCACAACGAATCGGCGTCCCAAATCCGTCATGGCAGGATCCTCATCATCTCTCTCTCGACACGTGTCCGCAGCAGAGGATGGCATATATAATAATAATAATAATAATAATAGCGCGCATAGAACTCATATAACTCGGTACATCTCGATACAGTGTGGTACTCCTCAAAATCATTTATAAAATCATCCATGATATCATCAATTTTTCAAATCCTTTATTTTTAAAACCATTTTGCAAATCCTTTTAATTTTAAACAATTTTCCAAAATCTTCTATTTAACAGAATTTATGAAAAGCAACAATTATATCGAATATTAAAAATTTGCCCCAAAATTTTCTTAAATTTCACAAAGTCACAATTTCTTTGAAATCACCATTTCTACAAACTTGCTAAAATATTCAAAAATCCATAAATCACCAAAACCATTTAAAAACATCAATCTCATAAATCCCATTAAAATCACAAAGCATATAAATTTAAATCATCAAGCATCTAAATCAGCATAAATATATATTTAAATGCATAAGAAATTCCAATCAAACAAGTTGTATACGATTAAATCATCATAATATATAACCCAAAATGTTTAGAAAATAAATGCACTCACAGGTCTGAAGCGTGCTCCTGCTGGATCTCCGGTCCAGCCCTCGATCGCGTACGAGCACCTAAAAAGAATTTACAGAAAATAACTTTTTAAACAAAAACCGAAAAATTAACCAAAGGCTCGTAGAATCCTCTAAGCCTCCAAATACAAGATTAAAACACTAAATACTAAGATTGCCCAACATTTTCAGTAATTACGAAAATGTCCCAATATTTTCAAAATTTACAAAAATGCCCTTAATCGGCAAAAATCCCTAAATTCAATGGATTTTTCCGTTTCAAGTCCGATTTCAACAAACTTTATACCGAAACGAAATTGAAGATGCAAGGAACGAGAAACTACCTTCAATTTCAAGATTCGTTGTAGCAATTGATCCGAATCGATCCTTGAAGATCGAACCTCGGCCAGGATTGGGCGTTTTCGAATCCGACCAAAATTAGATCAAATCGAAGGTACGGAAAGCTTGCCCACGACCCTAGGAACGCGGTGGGAAGGAAGGTGAGCAACCACTCGCCGGCGGTGGAGCAAAACTGCGGCGGCGCGTGAGGCTCGGTCACGGCGGCGCGTGGGCGGCGCGTGGGGCACGTGTGGTGGTCGTCGGAGCTCGGGAAAGTGCAGATCTGGTTGCCGGCATGTTCTGAGTCCGATGGTGGTGGCTGTGCTGTGCCACTCGCCGGCTATAGGAGCAGATCTAGCCGGAAAGGTGACTGCCTCGGGGTGGTTTTTCCGAGACTTTGCGGCGGTTTTCCGGCGTGCTCCGGCGGTATCCGGCGTCAAACTTGGTACCACAAAGTAGATCATCGCACCAGCTTTCCAACGGTACCAAGAACTCTCCTTAACTCCACCGGAACAATGAGATATGGCCGGCCAAAGGTGGTGTCGCGACTGTTCAAACTGTTCACGACCTCTCGGTTTTGTTGCGATTTCCGGCGATCCAGGTGGTTTCACGGCGAACCACCGGTGGGGAAAGGAAGAGGAGGTTCTGGCTTCGATTTCCGGGTGGTGGTCGGCCAAGTCCGGCCACGGTGTGGCGGCTACCGGCGTGCGAAAGTGGCGCGGTGAAGGTGGGGAAAGTCTCGGGTATGGGCTGGAAAATTCCAGACCTTGGCCAAAAAATTTAAGGAAGACAGGGGCATTTTGGTCTTTTCTCACACTTAAATATCAGTTTTTGCCAAATTACCGAATTGCCCTTCACACTAAAATGACCATAACTTCCTGGTCTTAACTCCGAATCAAGCGTACTACTAGTCTACGAANGAGCATGCTGCTAGTCTACGAACTCGTATCGACTAGCTCTACGTAACGGTACCAAAGTCAAAGCTAAAATATAACCACACAAAAAGTCAACTCCGAGCCCACTAAAAGTCAAACTGGTCAAACTTGAAAATTTTATTATTTTTCTCGAAACGGGATGTTACAGATAGCAACCAGCGCGTCTGAGGAAAAAATGAGTTTATTCCAGAGCTTGCTTGCAGCCAAGGTCCCATTTAATGGTTTTCATCTCTGCTTCATAGGTAGAAGACATAGATTAAAGCTTAGAGCTAGACCTGGCAAATTCTAACCCAATTAGTTAACACACCACGAACCCGCCCGCATTTTTACGAGTTTGGGTTTGTGTATAACGAGTTGAGTTGGTAACGGATCAACCCATTAAGGACCGATTATGTTAACAAGTTTTAACGGGTTGACCAGCAAAAAACCCATTTAACCTGTTAAGGTTTTTTTTTTTTAATTGCCTAGACAATAAAGGTTTATAAGTTGAAGTAGAGGATTTGAAAAGAATAGCATATTTATGATTTATGAATATTTACTCAACTTATATATCTATTTCTTCTATATTTTGCAAATTGTATGATTATGTTGTTTTGGTTCATTGTAAATATTAATTTTCAAACTTTGTAAGAATGGAAATAGATTAATATATCTTTGTGTGAAGCTATTTGATTGGATATGTGTTAAAAAATAATGTCTTTTAACTTTTAATTTTTCTTGTCCGTGAGTTAGACCACACATAAAATTCTATGAAAAAACTTATAATTTTAGTACAAAATGCTATGTAAAAGCTTAAACTATAATTTTTGGTGATTATTATTTGAATCAGTATTCTCCATCTCAATTAGGGCTTATATATTTGTCGTCTTATATATATATATATTTTTTTTATTTTTTTTATTTTTGTGTATTTGTATATCTTGAGCTTTCATATTCATATGGTTGCTCCACTTTTGTTGCCATTCCAATGTTGTTCTTAGGACACAATTGATTTTGCATTTTTATTTTATTGCTCTATCTTCTTTTGCTATTTTTATCTATGATAGAGATGTTGTAGTACACTATGCTTCTTCTTTTTTGCTACATTTAACAAAACGCATTGTGTTTTATTATTTTTTTAACATGTATCAAGTATGTTATTTTAATTTTATTATATTATCTATTAACTATTAATAAGTATTTTTTTATTTTATAAAAAAAATTTAATTAAGTTTACGGTGTTGGTTAGGTAACGGGTTATACGATAATTTAATGAACAGGTTTGGATTTGCAAATTTCAACACGAAAGCTTAAAGAGTCTGGTTTGGGTGAACAAAATTTTACACGAAACAACACGGCACATTGCCAGATCTACTTAGAACAGTCCACGAGAAGGCCATCATCATCTCTCACCACCACGTCCATGGCTACATTCCCATCCACCCAAGCCGCATCACAGTTAACCTTCCACCATCCCTGCCTGCGGGGAGTCCACGCTTCTTTTATCTTCGGGACCAAGAAGGTTGAGTGGTAATGGAGGGCGCCTGCATCTTCTTGCACTAATAAATCCATCCAGCGTCTAATATTCAATAGAGACAGCTTGCCCTCAAACAAACAATCATTCCGAAATTTCCAGAAACTATAAAACGAGGAAACCATGAATGAGAGAAAAATTGCCTTGTCCATATCTCCCCTGCAAACCTCTGGCAAAGGATTGAAGCAGAAGTCAATGAGCTCAACCACATTAGACACTGGCCATTCATCAGTCATTCCCCCTCAACAGCTAGAGAAGGCCAAAGCCATGAAGCCGGGACATGATTTGAACAGGTGGATAGTACTCTCCAAGCACTCTCGATTCCTGCAATCCCTTGGCATAATTTCTCTTTAGTTGGTAAAGCATAAGCCAAAACATGCCACAAACATACCTTCTTTGTTTCATTCAATGGAGACTTCCATATTGCACTCCACAAGCTTGAAACTACACCACCTACATAACAATTCACAGCAAAGCAATTTCTTACCGTGAATTGTCCAGAATTGTTTCCACACCAATATAACCTATCTTTGTGTAAAGCATTCAGCCATGACATATTAAGAATAGCTTCGGCTGATTCCTCCTCACAAATCTCTAAGTCTAGAGTCCCATCCGGATCCAACTCTTTCTTATGTTTACATATGTGTATGAGTTTTTCTTTTAATCAATGACAAGTCTTCTGTTTTGTTTTGTTTTGTTTTTTTTTTTTTTTGGGTAATAGACAACTCTTCTGTTTGATGTCAAATTCTTATCTTTACTTAATTATTACACTATTCTTAATTAATTTTTAAAGATAATAACAAAAATGCTTGATGTTTCTTTTCTGCTTTTATGACTCAAAACCGACAATTAAAAAATCAAACTGAAAAAAAAGAATCTATGACATCAAAATCAAAAAAGAATATTATCTCTAATCAATTATTACACTATTTTATTATTATTAAAACATTAAAAACCAAAATAGCTTTTTTGTTTACTAAAAACAAACAATTAAAATATTAAACTGATTCTGCCGTTGACACATGGGTCTAGTTCAAACTTTTTACCAAAGGGGGAATGGATTTAGTTTTATACGGTTCCTATGTTTGGTGTCAAATTCTAACCTCTACTTAATTATTACATTATTTTTTTATTATTACTATTTAGAACATAAAAATAAAAAAAATTGTTCATGTTTCCTTTCTGCTTTTATGATGAAAAACAGATAATTAAAACATCAAAATATTTCTAACGTTGATGCATGTGTCTGATTTATTAATTTTAGCCAATGAAAGACTGACTTTAGTTTTATATAGTTCCTCTGTTTGGTGTTAAATTGTGGTCTCTACTTAATTATTATACTATTTTTTTTATTAATATTTAAGAATAAAAACAAAAAATGTTTCGAGTTTCCTTTCTATTTTATGACATAAAATAGACAATTAAAAATCCAACCGAAAATAAAATAAAGAATAAAAAAAATAAAAACAACAACAACTCTCAACGACTTCAACCTTCATAAAAGCAATTATCTCTACTTAATTATTACTCTATAATTTAATATTATTTAAAAATAAAATCCAAAATGGCTACATGTTTCCATCGTGCTTTTATGACTAAAAACAGACGATCAAAATATCAAAAACAAATTATGTTGACGCATGTATCTGTTTTTTACTCCAACGGAGAAATTACTCTAGTTTTATACAGTTCCTCAATTTGGTTTCAAATTTTTATCTGTGATTAATTATTACACTATTGTTTATTATTATTTAAAAAAAAAATTACCTCATGTTTCCTTCATGCTTTTATGATAAAAAAAAAATATATAAAATAAANAAAAAAAAATAAAAATAAAAATAAAAAAAACTCTTTATGACATTGACGCATGTGTTTGGTTTTTATTACTGGGAGGAGAACAGAGAATTGGGCCGAGTTCCCACATATCAAGAAATCAAAAAATGTGTTTGGAGTCTTTACTGGACCACGGTTAAGGAGAAAGTCTGCAATTATGTGAAGGAATGCTTTCGGCTTGGAAGGATTCTAGCTTCGGTGAATAGCAGCTTTATTGTTTTTATCCCTAAGAATGATTCAGCTAACAATTTTAACCATTATCGGCTGATTAGTCTTTGTAATTTCACTTATAAGGCGGTGGCTACGATGGTGGCTTCAAGACTAAGTAGAGTTACTGAAAGACTCATATTTCCTAATCAGGAAGCTTTTGTGAGAGAAAGGTGGATAGCGGAGAATACAGTGATTGTGTCCACGAGATCAGAAATCATAAAGAGAAGAACGGGGGCTAATGCTATTGAAGATGTATATGGAAGAAGGCCTATGATTGAATAGAATAGACTTATCTGATAAGGATTCTAAGGCCTTAGGGGGTTTGAAGAGCACTTCCTTAATCTTATTTATAGCTGTTTGAATACTTGGAGTTCTCTTTACTTCTCAATGGCAGTATCACGGAAAGAATCAAATATGTGAGGGGCCTACGACAAGGGATCCTCTATCACCTATCTTTTTTATCGTTGGATCGGAGGTTTTAACCCGGCTGTTGTCAAAGGAAGAAGAAAATGGCAGTTTACATGGAATCAAGGTTGACAGAAATGCTTCAGCTATCACGCATCTTATGTATGCAGATGATCTTCTTATCATGAGTAGGGTTGATAAAAAGGAAGCAGAGGCTTTTCAAAAATGTTTTGAAAGATATTGTGGCTGGTCCGGGCAAACAACCAACGTGGCCAAATCCAATGTCTTTTTTTCAAGAAATATAGCGGGTAGGGTAAAGAATGAGATAATAGATATCACAGGCTTGAGTGAGATGCGGTCTTCGGCTATCTACCTTGGAAATGCTATGGTGATGGGTTGTAATCAATCAAAGGAATTCAGATTTGTGAAGGAAAGGGTCCAAAGGCGTCTTGAAAGATGGAGAAACTATCTCCTTTCGAAAGCTGGAAAGGCAGTACTAATAAAAGTTGTTCTTCAAGCTATTCCAACATATACACGATGTCAACCTTCAAATCACCAATTAGGGTGTGCAAGGATATGGATAGAGCTGTCAAAAGCTTTTGGTGGTCTTCATATACAAGAAAATGGAAGATACATGGCGCTAAAATTTTGGGATGATATATGCAAGCTTAAGGATCAAGTGGATTGGAGTTTAGGAAGTTCCATGAGTATAATTTGGCCTTGCTATCTAAAACGGCGTGGAAAATGGGCAGTGGGGATGACTCTTTGTGGACCAAGGTTTGGAGAGCTAAATACCTCGAGAGGGAAACATTCTTTGAGCACAAAATCCCTAAAAGAGCCTCAAAGTTTGGAGGGGTATTGTGGAAGCAAGACATCTGATTCTTAAGGGATTTTATTTTAAGATTGGTGACGAGTATTGTATTCAGCACTGGATCAACCCTTGGGTTTCTGGGGCCCCGAATGCAATACCGAGATTGAAACAGGGTTCTAACTCGAGATTGGCAAGAAGAGTTGCAGATCTCAGACTTCAGGAGGGTTTCGGGTGGAATGAGGATTTGATCAAATCTTTGGTTATTGAAGAGGATGCTAATTATATTTTGGATATAAAATGGCCTACTTTAATTTGTGAAGACAAGTTGATTTGGAAAGGAAACTCAGATGGGAGGTTTTCGGTGAAGAATTGCTTTCAGCTGAACTTTGCTAATGAGGAAAAAAGTGTCAGGTCGGATTGTTGGTCCAAACTCTGGGGGCTTGAGATACATGACCGGTTAAAACTGTTTTTGTGGCGGATGATGGCCGGGGTTCTACCTTCAAAGGAGATTTTGGCAGAAAGATTGGGAGTTAAAGACAAGAGGTGTGCGATTTGTGGGAAAGAGGTCGAATCCTACTTTCATGTATTCAAAGAATGTCATGGAATTAGGGTACTGGGTTATGCAAGCAAATGGGGATGTCGGTTGGATTACTGGAATGTTGCAAATTTGGATGACTTAGTTCAGTTGAGTATCAATCCTAACAGCAGCCCGAGTATACAAGGAACGGAGGAAGGTTTGATTTACTTTTTTTACTGTTATTGGAATTATAGAAATTCTTTTGATCATGGTAAACCGGAGAGAATGGAGAAGATGGTGATTATTTTCAATCACTTGGTGGAGGAATGATCGGCCTTAAAAGGGGACTGTAGTGCCCTAAAATAGGGAAGTGAGGATGGATAAAGGGGATGAGTTGGAGGAAAATTTGGTTGTGCCACCCTCAGGGTGGATTAAGATTAACACTGATGCGGCATTTAAGTTGGGGAGGGCTGCAATAGGGGCTGTGGTTCGGTGAAAATATAGGAAAGTATTTGTTGATGGCTTCAAAAGTTGTGGTCAGAGGATATGCTAAGGCTGCTGAGCTTCAGGCAATTGTGTGGGCTTCTGAGATTGCCGTGGGAAGAGGTTGGAAGAATGCAGTGTGGTCTTCGGATGCAGCAGAGGTAATCAAGGAAATATCTGCAAATCAGGATCCTTGTGGCTGGTAATCAAGGTATGATATTTTGAATATTCGTTGAAGAGGTAAAATTCTCAATTGGAAGTTCCAGTGGAACAGGCGAAATTCAAACAAAGTTGCTGACTTCATTGTTAATTTTGCTTTGAGAAACAATTACTCTTTTATTTTTGAAGATGGTTATGCGGATCCCCTCCCTTTTGATGTTTCTGAGCTTTTAATTTCGGACTTTAGGGTTTTTAGTTTAGGTTGTTATTCTCTTTTGGAAGCTTTTTATGCACCAATGCATTTTATTCAAAAAAAAAAAAAGCAAACAAACAGACAATTAAAACATCAAATTTTTTTTGACGTTGACACATGTTTTGTTTTTACTTCTAACCAATGAAGATTGGTTTTTGTTTTATACAGTTCTTCAACTTGGTATGAAATTTTTATCCTTACTTAATTATTACACTATTTTATTACTATTACTATTTAAAAAATGATAAGCAAAATTCTTTCAGCTTGGGTTATTTCTTCCTTCATGTTATTATGAATAAAAATAAACAAGTAAAATATCAATTTTTTTTTTTTTTACATTGACGCATGTGTCTGGATTTTACTTTTAACCAATTGAGAATTGACATTGATTTTGGTACGGTGGCAAATTCTTATATCTACTTGATTATTGGATTTTACTTTTAACCAATAGAGGAATTGTTTCTTGTTTTCACTTTTAACTAATGAAAGACTGACTTTTGTTTTATACAATTCTTCTATTTAATTATTACAATATTTTTTAGTTGCGATTATATTTGGGTAGAATGTGATTCTATAGTGGTATTTTATTTGTTGTTCGTTAGATTTTTGTATGTTTTTTGATATGTTTTGCTGTTTGAATTTGTGTTTTACAGTATATTGATTCTATCTTTTTCTAGATGACTTGTATTTTTCATGAAGATAATATAGTAACAGATATGCTTTTTAAGCGTGCTCTCTGTGTTGATTGAGTTTATTGGAGCTTTTCTCTTCCAAATAGTTGTTGGTCAACTCACGTGGTAGACATGTGTGAGAATAGAACTTTTAAATTTTCTTAGTGGTGTTGGTTATTTTTGTATATTGTTTTTAGACTGTTTCTTTTTTTCTTTTTCTTTTTTCTTGTTGGCTGTGTGTGGTTTTACTTGTGGGAAGTTGTTTTGTTCTAAACTATTTTTTAACATAGCTGGTTGGGTTGGTTTGGAGGTGTCTATCTAGCCCGAATGTCCTTCATTCCTAATCAGTAATCATCTTTCGATTATTACAATATTTTTTTAATTAATATTCAAAAATAAAAACATAAAACGGTTCATAATTCCTTCCCACTTTTATGACTAAAATAGACAATTAAAACAAAAAACTCTTTTCCACATTGATGCATGTGTCTTGGTTTTACTTTTAACTAACAGAGGACTGACTTTAGTTCTATACAATTCTTCTGTTTGGTGCAAAATTCTTATCATGACTTAATTATTGCAGTATTTTTTTTATTAATATTCAAAAATAAAAACATAAAATGCTTCATGTTTCCTTCCCGTGTTTATGATTAAAAAATACAAAAATATAAAATATAAAAAATAAAAAATAAAAAATAAAAAATAAAAAACTCTATGACATTAAAATGAGAAAAGACAGTTATCTATACTTAATTATTACAATATTTTTTTATACTATCTAGAAAATAAAATCGAAAAGTGTTTTTGGTTTTTCTATAACTTAAAACAGGCAATTAAAAAATCAAAATCTTTTTAACCTTGATGCATGTGTTTGGCTTTCAAATTTAACCAATGGAGGGCTGATTTTAATTTTATATAGTTCCTCTGATTTGTGTCAAATTCATATCTCAACTTAACTACTACCCTATTGTTTTATTTTTAATTTAAAAATAAGTACCAAAAATACTTCATTTTTTTTTTAATGAACACATAATCTGCATTATCCAGCACAAAAGAAGAAAACACACTATAAGGGAGGTAAAAAATCATCAGCCATACAAACCTCCCTAATGGAAGGATGCAGAAATTTAGAAAATAAATTATTACAGCAAAAAGACATATTGAATTTAATAGACAGCTTTGCAATTGTATCTGCTAGTCTGTTGGCATCCCGATTAGACCATATGAGACTCCAATCTTCTCTTTGAAATCTGTCTCAAATTCAGAATATCAGTTCTGGTACTCCAAATGATTGGTTCCTCTGGAGACCGAATTTGGTTGACTACTCTCTACGCATTGCACCTCCATTCTATTCTCCCCCAGTTTTCCATTGCAGCAAAATCCGTGGCCCACATCAGGGCTTTTATCTCGGCCTCTTTGGGGCTGGTTATGTCAGCCAATAACGACTTCAGATGGATAAGCTTACCTCTATGATCTCTGGCTACAAGTGCCATGCCTCTCTTCTCTCTTCCAATTGCAGCATCAACATTAACAGTAACTATCCCCTGTTCTGCGGGTCTCCAAGTAGGCACCTCTACTGCTCTTCCCATTTGTAAGCCCCCATCCTGAATATGAGGTTCTCTCTCAAGCAAAGAAAAAATTTCTTTGACAAACCCTTCACAACCCGAAACCATTTTCTCAATGTTACAGCAACCATTATGAAGCTTGAGATTTTTGGCCTTCCAAACAGCATCAAATAAACTCGCCAAAATCAAAATGAGAAGGTCTCGGTCCACAACCTCCTGGCCAGTTTGTCTCCCAGTGCCAAACATAAATTCCATGATCTCATTGAGAGTTTCTCCACCAATCCTCTCCATTCTTATGCCCCATTGGCTTCCAAAAGCCACTGCCTTGACAAAGCTGCATTGCTTGAAGAGATGTAACTCAGTTTCAGTTGCCTCCCCAAAGAGAATACAATCTCTATAACCCTTTTTAGTTTTTAACCATATTCCTTCTTTTGTAGGCAGAATTCTTGAGAAGAGTCGCCATAGAAACATTTTTGTTCTGTTAGAAGTTTTGACTTCCAAAGAGTCTTCCACCGAGGGTTCTCATTATTGTCATCTTCTTGTTTGAGGACTTGATAAGCACTTCTTAACGAAAATCTTCCATTTGTATCTCTTGTCCATATAAGTTTATCCCCGGTGAAAAAATTCGGCAAATCCATCTTCCCCACCACTTCCATAGAGCTCGAACAAAATGTCTCCTCCAAAACTGCCATATTCCAAGTTCTAGTGTTCTGTTCGATCATATCAGCCACGCTAGAAGGGAGATTGCCCTCCCTGGGCTCCTTTGTTGTTGGTCTTTTGCTTGTGAACCAAGGTATCCATGTATCAATCCATATGTTAACATCAAAACCATCTCCCACGTGAAAACAAGACCCCTTATCCACAATATGCCTCGCTTTAAGAATGTTGCGCCAAATTTTGGAATCTCCAGGTTTCTTTTTTATTGCAAAGAAGGATTCTTTTTCCAAATATTTGCCTCTCATAAGATCAGTCCAAAGACTCTACTCTTTAGAAGCCATAAGCCATCCTAGTTTTACTAAAAGTGCCAAGTTAATGTCATTGAATCTATTGAAGCCTAGGCCTCCCCTATCTTTAGGCTGGCAAATAGATCCCCCAATCACGGAGAGCTAGATATCTGTTTAAGTCCTTTTTGGCACCCCACCAAAATCTTCTCACCATTAAATCCATCTCATTGCATATTCATAAAGGAACACTGGAAGTAGCCATTGTATATACTGGTAGAGCAATAACCACTGATTTAATTAAAGTGGCCTTCCCCGCTTTTGAGATGAGCTGTGATTGCCATCCTTCCAGCCTATTTTGAACCCTTTATTTTAGTTTTCCGTAAACTCTAGAGAGATTTCTTCCCAAAACCAGCTGATTACCCAGGTACCCCACTTTTGGCCCCATCTCTTACACACCCAGCATCAACTTAATCTCCCTTCTGGTGTTCTTATCAGTGTTCCTTGAAAAGAAAATGTTCGACTTTTCTTTGTTAATTTCCTGACCTGACCACTTGCAATAAGTATTCAAACAAAAAGTTGTTGCCTCTGCATTATCCTTGAAGCCCGGCATGTGATCATAAGATCATCTGTATATAAAAGATGAGTAACTGCTTTTGTTCTTTTACTAATTTTGATGCCCTGTAGGTTTTCGTTTCTTTCCATAAGCCATGTTAGAATCTCCGCACTCAAAATGAAATGGAAAAGGGAGAGGGGGTCCCTTTGCCTCAATCCCCTATTCGGTTTAACCTTCCCGGATTAGCTGCCAATAATCAGGATCTCATATTCCACTAAACTAATACAATTGAAAATGAAGAACTTAAATTCTCTTGAAAAACCCCCTGGCTTTCAAAGTTTACTCAATGAAACTCCATTCAAGTTTGTCATACGCCTTCATCATATCAAGTTTGATCATCATCAACCATTTTTTTCACTTTGTGAATTTTGATTTTATGAGCCAATTCTTTCATAATGACGAAATTTTCCGTTATCCATCTCCCCTTGACAAAAGCCCATTGATTGAGGGAGATAAGTGCATGCATAATCTTCCCCAGTCTATTGGTGATGATTTTAGAAACCACTTTATAGGTGAAGTTGCAGAGGCTAATTGGCTTAAAAATTTTAAAGCTAACAGCATGCATTGTCTTAGGTATAAGCACTAAAAAATTTTTGTTTAAACCCTCAGCTATACTTCCTGTTCTAAAACATTCTAGCACATATTTCACAATTTGTATTTCCACCACAGCCCAATAGGTTCTGAAGAAAATACATGGATATCCGTCTGGTCCATGGGACTTGAGTGCATGAAGGTTCCAAACAACTTATTTGATCTCCTCCAAGGTTGGGGTCTTGGCTAAACCTTCGTTCTCCTCTTCCGAAACATTCCGGGGGATAAGGTTTTCAAAACTTTGGGGCAATTCTAGGGAGGTGGAAGAATACAACTCCAAAAACTCTTGTATGAAATAATTCTCTGTTTCTTGTTTGCTTTGTATCCTGTCTCCATTTACTTGAACTTCCAAAATCTCATTTCTTATCCTCCGAGCAATGATGCTTGCATGAAAAAACCGAGTGTTTCTGTCCCCCTCTTTCAACCAAACCTCTCTCGATTTTTGTTTGAAAATCAACTCAAGCTTGTCTCTCTGAATTTTCAGCTCCTTCTCCACCTCCTCTTGTTTAAACTGATCCCCTGGTTCCTGAGCTTGTATGTTCTCTAGCTCTTGTTCCATAAATTTAATTTGTTGCTGTGCTATTCCAAAATGGATGTAATTCCAGGTTTTGAGAGCTCTAGGATTCCATTCCTCCACGAACCCTTTTTTGCCAAGCTTTTTGAATTACTTCAAAGCTTGAATCGTCTGTAGTCCAAGCACTGAGGAATATGAACGGTCCTTTCTAGGTCTTCCTTCCATTTGCAATACTCAAAAGAATAGGAGCATGATCAGATTCTTTCATAAGCAAATGTTCAACTTTGGCTTCCTAGAAAAAAAAGCATCCACTCTTTATCGGATATGACTCTGTCCAGCTTTTCCGTAATGAGAGCTTGGCAATAGCTTTTGTTGTCCCAAGTGATTTTCTTCCCTGAGAACCCCAAATCCAAACCATTTACTACATTGATAAAGTTTCTTAAAAAATGCTTCCTTTTCCATATGATTCTTTCCCTCGATTTCTCTTAATCATTCAGGACTTCATTTAGGTTCCCCATGACTATCCACGAACCATTCCAATCACTGATATCACATTCCAATTGATTCCAAAAACTATTTTTCTCTTTGGCGTAGGGAGTGTCTTGGCAGAAAGTAGGTTATCCACTTTCCAAGACCCTTCTCATCTGTGATCTTACCACAGATCACTCGGACCCTAGTCCAGAAGATTTCCAAAGACAATTCTTCAAACCACATTAACATAAGACCTCATGCTAGCCCTTTGGCATCCACCGACACCCATTTACAAAACTCCAGTTTTCTACAAATGTTACCAATTTTTTCATCCCTGCATTTTGTCTTCATCAGAAAAAGCCCATGTGGATTGTACTTTCGAACTAGTCGTTTTAAGGCTTGCAGAGTATCTTTTCCCCCGTTCCCCTGCAATTCTAGGAGATTCATCTTAGGCTTGAAGGGGGCATGAAAAGGCCCGCCTCTTTGGCCTTGAGAAAATCCCGGTGGGAGCTGGATTATGTAGTTGCGTCAACCCTGCCCTTCTCACTGGAAACTTCGTCGATTGTAATCTCTTCAATACGGATCTGATGTCTTTGTCTTGCCCTTTACCATGCTGCATTCTTCTATGATTTTGGCTCATTCTGCTCCCTTGTCTCTTTTTTCCTCGCCGCAGAAGGTGGCCCTGGGGAGTTCTGTGTTAATTCTTCCCAAAGTTCCAATTGATTCCTGGAATGGGGGTATTCTACAAATTCCTTAAACCGGTTGGGCTCATGGGTTGCTACACTTCTCACTTCCTTTTGAATGGCCCAAGACAAACTCTCCGTGTTAAGGCCCTTGAAGTTTACTTCAGCAGAAGTTGAAAGGGCTCATTTACGTGGTGTTTTTTGGGCCTGCTTGTCCATATCCTTTCTCCTTTTTCCGCAAGCTCTTTTGAAAGTAGATGGGTTGTGACCCATAAATTGCAGAAGACTTACGTTTAGGCCCTCTAATTCGTCTTTCTCACAGGCTTTAAAAGTTGGCATACTTCCGTACAAGTTTCGCAGCCCATTTAGGTGGACCTGGGGAGTTCAGTGTTAATTCTTCCTAAAGTTCCAATTGATTCCTAGAATGGGGGCATTCTTCCACCTCCACAAATTCCTTAAACCGGTTAGGCTCATGGGTTGCTACACTTCTCACTTCCTTTTGAATGGCCCAAGCCAAACTCTCCATGTTGAGGCCCTTGAAGTTTACTTCGGTGGAAGTTGAAACGGCTCGTTTGCATGGTGTTTTTTGAGCTTGCTTGTCCATATCCTTTCTCCTTTTCCCACAAGCTCTTTTGAAAGTAGATGGGTCATGACCCATAAATTGCAGAAGACTTATGTTTAGGCCCTTTAATTCGTCTTTCTCATAAGCTTTGAAAGTTGCATACTTCCTTACAAGTTTCGCGGCCAATTTTGTAATGACTTGTGGGTCATAATTAGAAATCCTTAATTGATGTAACAGGGCGGCCTGTATCTCCTCTGCTCTACCCGAGGATTGCCTGTTTAGTGTAAGGCAAAGGGTCTGTAATTCATGGCTCATTTCCATAGCCGACTGTAGTTCATTTTCAGGGTTCTCTTTTTCATACTCCTCTTTGTCTTTCTGATTTCCCGTAGCATAAAATCCGCTTCTAACAGAGTTGTATTCTATCGTCCTCTGTAAAGCTTTGCCTTTGACAGCTCAGCTTGACCGCTCAACTTCGAATTCCGTCAACTTCGAATTCTGCCAGATTTATGAATTTTAAATCTTCGGCATGTTTCGCATGAAGCCATCAACCGTATAGTTTCGATGTGATCCCCTATGCTGTGCAAACCATTGCTGGAGTTGGCATCTCCCCGTAACATGATTCAGTAGTCCACAGGTGTAGCAAAATTCGGACAACCGCTCGTACTTAAATTGAATCCAGTGCTTGTCACCATTGTTACGAGCTTGGAAAAAACCTGCAAGGATCGGATTCTCAACTTCAATATCAACTTAAAATTTAAGGAATCCCTTTCGATGGTTTATCGAGTCTTGATGGATCTCCCCTATCTTGCTTGCAATCAGCTTGGTCGTTCCTTCGTGAAGGTATACTGGCAGCAGTCCATGAATTTGTGTAACAAAGGTTCTTGTTCTGAAAGAAACCGAGGCCATGGGAATGTCTTCAGGCCATTCCATTAAAATGAGATGTGATCTGTTGAAGGAACCATGGCCCTCCCTTGAAAATCCCTTCCTTGTCGTCCTTAGATCCGAAGGTATACTTGAATACGTTATCGCCCACTTTCTCCATCTGGACTTTTGTTTTTAAGCGCCACATTTTGGACACCATCTCAAACTGGGTATACCTGCTTAGTGTCCTTATCGTTAAAACCTTTTTCAATAGAACGTTTGTCAGCCTTTACCGCTGATCTTCGCCTCGGGGCTATTAGTCTAGGGAACGAAGTGCTTACTGTAGGTTGATTATTTCCCTTTGGACCCCTTCATTCTTTCACCTTGTAGGTAGAAGAAGCAAGAAGGGCTGGAAAAAAATGAAGAATAAGATCTTCGGTAGACTTCAAACGACAGATTTCTTGGGAGTTACCTGGAAAATCGCCATGGAAAAGAAAAAAGCTCCTCCCTCTCTCAATCCACGTTTCTTACTATTGAATTTATCTGTATTTTAGAGCAAAGTTGAAGTTCCAGTTACTTCATGTTTCCTTCCTGCTTTTACTGCGAAAGCTGACAATTAAAACATTAAATTTCTTATATATACGCATATGTCTGGCTTATATTCGTTAACCAATAGAGGGCTGACTTTAGTTTTATACAGTTCCTCTGTTTGGTATTATATTTTTATCTCTACTTAATATTACACTTTTTATTAATATTTTAAAATAAAAACCAAAAATGCTTCATGGCTCCTTATTGCTTTTATGTCTAAAAACAAACAATCAAAACATCAAACTGATGAAATAAATCAACCTAAGACATCAAACTTAAAAAAAAAAAATATTTAAAAAGGCAATTATCTCTAGTTAATTATTAAACTAATTTTATTTTATTTTCAAAAATTAAAATAAAAAATGCTCAATGTTTCCTTCCTGTTTTTATGACTTAAAACATAGAATTAAAACATCAAACTTTTTATGACGTTGACACATATGTTTGGTTTTTTAATTTTAACCAATGGAAGGGTAGTTTTCGGTGTCAAATTTTTATCTCTACTTAATTATTAGACTATTGTTTTTTTATTAAGAAAATAAAAACCAAAAATGCTCATGTTTCTTTCCCACTTTTCTGACTAAAAACTGACAATTAAAACCTCAAACTCTTTCTTACATTGACCCATGTGTCTGGTTTTTACATTTAAGTTTTTAACCAATGGAAGACTGATTTTAGTTTTTACAGTTTCTCAGTTTTGTGTCAAATTCTTATCTATACTTAATAATTACATTATTTTTCTATTATTGTTTTGAAAATAAAAGCCAAAAAAGTATCATTTTTCCTTCAAGCTTTTTTTTGACAAAACACACAATTAAAATATCAAAGCTTAAAAAAAAAAAACTTTGTGACATCAAACTAAAATAAAATTATAGCTACATCACACTATTTTTATTATTATTATTTAAAATAAAAAAAATAAAAATGCTTCATGTTTCCTTCCTGCTTTTATGAAAAAGAACAGAAAATTAAAACATCAAACTCTTTCTGACGATGAAGATGTCTCTGGTTTTTACTTTTAATCAATGAAAGACTAGCTTTAGTTTTATAAAGTTCTTCTGTTTGGTGTTAAATTATTCACACTAGTTAATTATTACACTATTTTTCTATTATTATTTTCAAAAAAAAAAAAACAGATTCATGTTTCCATCAAGCTTTTATGACAAAAAAAAAATGACAATTAAAACATCAAAGTTTAAAAAATAATAATAATAATAATAATAATAAACTCCATGACATCAAACTGAAAAAAGACAATTATCTCTACTAGTTATATCACACTTTTTTTATATATATTTAAAACTAAAAACCAAAAATTCTTCATGTTTCTTTCTTGCTTTCATGACTAAGAACACACAATTAAAACATCAAGCTCTTTCTGACGTTGATGCATGTGTCTGGTTTCTATTTTAACCAAACGAGGACTAACTTTAGTTTTATAAAGTTCCTCTGTTTGGTGTCAAATTTTTATCTCCATTTAATTATTAACTATTTTTATCTTCCTACTTCCTTCCTGCTTTTATGACTAAATACTGACAAATGAACCCTCAAACTCTTTCTTACGTTGATGCATGTGTCTGATTTTTACTTTTAATCAATGAAGGACAAACTTTAGTTTTATACAGTTCCTCTGTTTTGTGTCAAATTTTTATCTCTATTTTAATTATTACAGTATTTTTCGATTATTATTTCAAAAATAAAAAACAAAATAGGTTCATGTTTCCTTCAAGCTTTTATGACACAAAACAGATAATTAAAACATCAATGTTTGAAAAAAAAACAAAAAAAAAAGACAATTATCTCTACTCAATTATTACACTATTTTTTTTTTTTATTTAAAAGTAAAAACCAAAAATGCTTCTTGTTTTCTTCCTGCTTTTATTATAAGTGCAGACAATTAAAACATTAACTTCTTTTCTTTTTTTACGTTGACGCATGTAGATTTGGCAAATTTTAATAAGTTTTGGTAATACGACACGAACACGAACATTTTTTATAGGTTTAAATTTATTTGAAATGGATTGGGTTAATAACGGGTTAATCCATTATGAACCCGTTATTTTAACAGATCTTAACAAATTAATCCGCAAAAACCCATTAAATCCATTAAGGATCCATTAGTCTTAATAGAAAATAGTAATTTACTAATAAAACTAGATATAGTACAAGTTTTATTATGTATAAGAGATTGGCTTTTTGGAAAGGAAAATAATTTACATTTACATTTATATATATATATATATTACTTTTTTTAAAATGAATAATTTTAATTTTATTATATATTCAGTTTTAGATGATGCCATTAATTTAGAATAACTCACAGAAGATGTCATTACATCGAGTGTTGAACAAGCTAAATTAAGACAATGCTCTAACACATTTTCTATTGATGATTAGAGGTATTGAAATTTGAGTGGTATGGATTATTTAATTTTTCTATATCAATTTGGATAATAATATACAATTTAACTTTTTTTCTTTAGGTGCTTTACCTTTGAGGTTATGCTCATTATGATTGAAAATGTCATATACATTGGATTATCTATGCAAGAAATGAAAATGTGGTTAAAATTGAATATGTTTATGTATTATTGCTATTTCAAACAATATTATTTTAGATTTTTATTATTCATTTTAGAAAAATTTAAATATTACATTTGTGTGGTTTGTTATTTTTTAACATCTATTAAGTATGTTGTTTTAGTTTTTATTTTTAATCATAAAAAGACATAAATATTTATGTTTATCTGTGCTTTATTATTTTTTAATATAAACTATAAATTATAAATCAAATATATTTTTATTTTTTTAAATAATTTTGAAAATAAGTTAACGTGTTAACGGGTTGGATAACGGATTATACGATAATTTTATGAACGGGTTTGGGTTTACATATTTCAACATAAAAGATTAACGGGTCAAGTTTGAATGAAAAATTTTTGACGCGAATATGAATATCATTAATACAAACACAATACAACACGTTGCCAGATCTATATGCATGTATCTGGTTTTTACTTTTAACTAATGAAGGACTGGCTGTAGTTTTTATAAAGTTCTTCTGTTTAGTGACAAATTCCTAGCTTTTCTTAATCATTACACTGTTTTTTTTTTTTATTTAAAAAATAATAACCAAAAATACTTCATCTTTCCTTCCTGATTTATGACAAAAACAGACAATTAAAACATCAAACTCTTTCTAATGTTGGAGCTTGTTTCTGATGTTTGCTTTTATTTTGGCACAGTTTCTCTGTTTTGTGCAATCTCTACTTAACTATTACACTATTTTTTTTAATAATAATAAAACCAAAAATGCTTCATATCCTTCATATTTTTTTGACGAAACAAGAGACAATTAAAACATCAAATTATTTTTTATGTTGATGCATGTGTCCAGTTTTCACTTTTAACCAATGGAAGATTAATTTTAGTTGTATACAGTTCCTTTGCTTGGTGTCAAATTCTTATCTCTACTTAATTATTACAGTATTTTTTTTAATATTCAAAAGTAAAGATAAAAAAATGTTTCATAATTATTTTCCACTTTTATGACTAAAAACAGACAACTAAAATATTAAACATAAAATAAAAAAAAAAAAATTCCGCTTGTATGAATTACAGAGTTTCATGCCAAGTCATCTAGCTGAGTTGGCGTGCGTTGATGATTTATACCTATACAGTTAGCCTTTTACACAGCAAGGATTGTGACCCTTGTAAGAGTAGAGTGATGGGAACAACACACTTCCATTCTCTCACAACTCTTTGTCTTTCGCCACTCTTTGAATGCAATCCACCTATTTCATTGTGATTGTTTTGCACGTCCTTGGTCGTTTTAACTTCGTAACATATATAAAGGGTTTCTTCTTCACAACCCTGATTTATTCTCTATATAATATGAGTAACTTCTTTTCTGAAACTTTTTCCTATATTTTCTCTTCTTTTTTTCCCTGGGTTTCGACGAATGTCCAAGGAAACATGTTAGTTTTCTTTCTTCCTCTCTGACATTTTTGTTGCTTTTCTCATTTTATTTTTCCCGCTTAGTATATTTTTTGAATTTCTTCATCTCCACGTTTTCTGGTTTGCCTTCTTCTCGATATGAGTGATTTGCCTCATACAGGGATATAAAATGAATGCTGACCATTCTAATACTAGTTTAGCGATGAATCTTCCATAAACAAAGTTAGAAAAATGCTTCTAAAAAATCTAGCTTTGGGAGCTTCCGATGAGTCCTCACCCAAAAACTCTGGGGGCAATGAGAGGTCCACAGAACATTTAGGTGAAACCCACATTAAAGAGGATCTGTCGATTTACAAACCCTGAATTAAGAGTTTTAGAGCTTTGACTCAAATTCAGAATGAATTTGGATTTCCTAAGTCAGTATAGCTTAGGATGGCCAGTAGTTCCAAACGTGCCATCTTTTCTTGGGATGGTGTTGTTTGCTTCTATGTCCTCCCTTTCAAATTTCGACTCCGTCTTCCCCTTCCACGCTTTGTCTGAGCCTTTCTTTCATACTTCGACTTTGTCTCTGGTCAACTCATGCCAAATTGTTAGAGGACAATTACGGCTATCCAAATTATAGAGAATCTGCACGGGTTTCAATTGGCCCCTTACATTTTGCTTAAATGGTATCATGTAAAGGAGAATACCCACGAGAAAGATAATTACATGTTAAATGCCCATCACTGAAAAAAGATCTTTTTAGAAACTTCTTCTAGGAACAAAAGCTAAAAGGTGAGATACTTCTTTATCTCAGTTGACTGGGGCGATTTTGTTGGAGAAAATATGAGACCGGTTAAGATTGAATGGAACTTCAACTCTGGTAAAATGCTCAACTTCTTTGTAGAAGCTGATTTCTTTTAGCTCGAGCTAATTTTTGTCTCTTTCTTTATAGACCGTCATTTGAATACCAAACTTGTTTCTTTTTATTGCTGAGCAAGATTTAGCTGCTGAAGAGTTGTTAAAGTTTGCTCATCACAACTTGTCAAAGATCTTAACAAAGAAAAACTTTATTGCCTCGGGTTTTCATCCTGTTGGTATGTCTTTGCTATTTTCTTTTTTCTAATACTGGCTTTACTTCGTAAAAATGGCTTATGGAAAGAAGGTTATTGTCACATCCTCAGATGAGCTTTAAAGGATGCTTTTGAAGAAAAAGCTAAAGAAGAGTCAGGCATCTCTTCTAAAGAGGTCACGACAAGTCAAGATCAGACTCCTAAGAAATTTCTCCGAGCTAGGCTTCTGTGGAGGTTGTTGAAGTGGAAAGCTCGGAGTCAGATCTTTCCGAGCGCAACATGACAATCAGTGGCCAGAATAAGCCGAATTATGCTGGGATACTCTTTCCCCAAATAGGAAAATATTGGTGATTGAAGTGAGTGATCCTTTATTTATGCGGGTGCCAAAGGTTTTGAAAGCTCAATAGGAAAAGTAACCGTCATTTTCTATGAAAGGCTCAATATTTGACACAATGTTAATGCCTCCTTGAAGCTTACTGAAGCTTCAATCCTGTGTTGTCAAGCAGCTTTCTAGTGCATGGCGGTAATAGTTATGTTTTTTTTAAAACTATTCATCGATTGGCTGTGGTGGCAACATATTTATTTGATTTTTGTGGCAGCTGGCCAAAAACACCATAGTTGTCTACGGCAATGTAAGATTGCACGAACAAGAGATAGTAAATCTAAGAAAAGAGCTTTCTCAAGTCAAAAAGACTTACTTATGTGGTCATTTGGCTGTGGTGATAACATATTTATTTGATTTTTGTGGCAGCTGGCCAAAAACACTGCAGTTGTCTACAACAAGGTGAGATTGCACGAACGAGAGACAATGAATCTAAGGAAAGAGCTTTCTCAAGTCAAAAAGGCTTACTCCAATGTGGTCCAAAAGAATGGTTCCCTTGGCAAAGCTATTCATGACGTGAAAGGTTCCCTTGTTGAAGCTGTAAAAGAGGGAATATGCCTTTAAAGCTAAACTCAAAGCTTTAAGGTTGATTATAACTAGCTGCTCGAAGAACACGAGGGCACAAAGCGATACCTTGCTTAAAAGACCAATGAGGCAATCAAAGCTAAGAATGATGCTGACTTGCTTGCAAAGAATTTTAACAAGGCGATGAAGGTCTTTTGGTTTTCCTATTAGAGATGGGAGAAGCCAAAAGTTATTAAGGTGGGTCGAGAGGAAGGCAAGGTGAAGTATGTCGTGCAAACCCTCCACCGAGGTCTCTTTCGCCAGAGATACTTAAAGATGAGAAGCTTTCGTTGTCTAATGTTGATTCGGAGGACGAGGCCACTCCTTATGAGGATGAACCTGCCTATCCATTAGTTGAAATTAGGGGAATCAATGGTGTCATCTCGGATCCTACAGCTAATTCCTGATCGCAGTGATGTGTAATCTTTCTTTTATATCGGTTGTCTTGGCTTCAGACTTTTTTCTAATGGAACATGTATATCCTTTTCTATTATGAATGAAAATTCCTTTTTGCAAGAAATTTCTCTTTCTTATTTTTCAATCATTGTTCATTGCATTGTTGGCCCCCCACTTTTTCATATTCTTAAAAGAAAATTGAAAAAGTTTATTTTTGGAAGTTATTGCCTGGGTTTTCTTTTGTATGAGCTTTATTTTTGTTTTGTTTTTCCATCATCTACCCTCATTACAACTAAACCCTTAGGTTGAATACTGCATGAGTATAGACGAGTCCCATGTTGCAATCACGATTCATAACTTATCAGTCCAAGACCACTTTGTCATTTTTACTAAACAATTTAGAGTACATCAATTATATCTAGCTTGTTGTCCTTCTAACCGGAGGTTGAAATCATCATCGTTGGTATCTCTGCTACCTTTGTTAATTTTTAACAATGGTTGTGATAGTGATGTCAATGCTGATGATTTCATTGTTTTCTGATTGTTGACTTTTTTTTTTTAACTCTGGAACTAGTGACGGCAATTTCATATTGTTATCTTCAACTTTGATGAAAGATAACAATTTCTTGGTGGGTAAGTTCAGGGAAGCATGTGTAGCTGACCTCCTTTTACTCCACCTTTGCCTTCCGGGTCATTATCTTCGCTGGGTGGTTCGTTCATTCGCAAGTTGGTGTCTTCACTTGAGGTTTATCTTTGAACCATTTGTTGGTGAGTTTTTGGTCATGGAGGCTCTATTTTAGACTCCCACTCTTGCTTTATCTCTTTCCCAGTTCAAGTGGCCAAACCTTTTGGAGATGTGCTTAGTCCCAAGATGATTTTAGAAGACTTTGACAAGGCAATCCCAAGAAGACTTCAACATTTTGAGAAGACTTGTTCGAGATGATTTTCCTTTCTTTTTTTGTTTTCTTATCCCCAAAATTTTGGCTTTGTAATATTTGTTCCCAATTTAAGGGACTTTTGTATGTCCTTATTTAATGAATAAAAGAAAAATGATATTCAAAGATTTGACTTTATTAATATAAATAACTAGTATTTAATAGAAAGAATTAACATGATAATTTCTTAAATTTTCTGCATTCTTACTTCTCAGCATTCTTATTCCCTGCATACCTTGCAATCTGTATGCTTCGAGTCATACTATGACTTTGATTTGATATGGTCCTTCCTTATTTTGCCCGAGTTTTCTTGTGTTGAGTTCTTGAGTATTTTGAAATACTTTTCTTAGCATATAGTCTTTGACTTGGAATTTTTGTAGCTTCATTCATTTATTATAAATTCGAGCTGTTATTTGTTGATATTGTTTGAGTCTGATTGCTACGGCTTCCCATACTTCTTATGTTTCATCAAATATATGCATCTTCAACTGGTCATTTTGTTGCCCGAAGCTTCCACTTGTTATGGCCATCTCCATTGAAATTTCTGCTGGTAAGACTACTTAGGCTCCGTAGATTAGAGAAAATGGTGTTAACGGGCCTGGATTGTTATTTTGTTAGCCCATAACTCTAGATAACTCCTCCGTCCATCTACCTTTAGCCTTTTCCAGCCCAGCTGATAGACCTGGCAAAATGCTACACGACACAAAACGACACGATAATTTGCGGGTTTGGGTCTGCGATATCGAGTCGGGTTGATATCAGTGTCACACGATAAAACACAATAAGAAAACGGATTGAAACGGGTTGGAACACGTTAACACGATAAGACACGAAAAGAAAAATATTAATTTAATTATTTTTTTATACTTAACTTTTTACATTATTTTTTTTTAGTTTTAAAAAACTATAAAATTCATATTTTATTTCATTAGAAAATGATAATTTTATATCTATTTATATATTAATATTTTATTTTAGATTCTATTTTTTTATTACTTATATTAGATGTGCAATTTCAGTTTGGTTTATAATATTTTGAATATTTTTAAATTAATTTTAGTTTGTTTTATAATTTTTGGAATATTTTTAAATTTATAATTGAAATGCATATTTTGTTTTTTAGTCACGATAAATATTTAATATAGCTTTAATTCGTAATATTTTACATATTTTAAATTCACAGTTATTATTTATGTTGAATTTTAGTATGTTAATATATATTTTTTAAGATGTTTAGCATATCATTTGAATATGTATTTAGGCTTAATAGACATGAATTGATAATGATTTATCATTTGACAATATATATATTAATTTAAATTAAAAAAATAAAATACTCATGTACATGTCTAGTAAACACGAATAAAACACGACACGAACACGACACGATACGACACGAACACGATTCAACACGAAAACTTAACGGGTTAGGTTTGGGTGAACAAAATTTGACACGACACGAAACGAACACGGTTCAACACGACACGTTGCCAGGCCTACCAGCTGAAACCCAAAGTTTTGGATTTAGGCTGGGCTTTTCAAGACTACAGAGAGAATTTCGGCCGGGATAGGCTGGGCCAATACTCCAAATCTGAAATCCCAGTGGCTAGCCTTTTGGATATCTAGCTGTGCTTCAAGCTCGAGTATTGGGCTCAGTTTTCGAGTTTAAGGTTTCAACCAAAATTTATAGTTTAAAATTTAATCTAATTTATTTATTTTCTTAAAACATATTGTATAAAAAATTATTTACTCAAAATATATGAAAAAAATTAAATTCTAATAATAAATCCAATGTATTAAATATAAATTAGAATCAATAATAGTGCAACAATATAAATTATAATCAAAATAGTACAACTAAATACAAAATTACTTAATCATTTTAAGTTGTTGATCATTACCTTTTTAAAACCACGACGGCTTGATATATAAACTATTTATGCACTTTATAAAATTAGCTATTGATTAATTATGTAAAATAGATTGTTTATATATACACACTAATAGATAATTAATTATTAGTTTTCATCATATTTTTGTTAATTGATGTGGTCTACCATTTGGGTCAATAGTTATTGAGACATATAAAATAAATAAAATTGTGCTAGGATTTGGACCGACCCAATAGATAGTCCAATGTGTTAGACTTCGGGATACATTTATACTAAAAATCTAAATCTCCCAAGACTAAATTGGACAGTTTCAAGTTCGGGCCATATCGGACTTGGGCTGAATTTAAATCAAATTTTTTCGGACAAGTTTGATCGGGTTTTGGACTTTTAAGCTTTCTTTACATGCCTAAGGGAAAGTAATAGATACACAATAAGAGACTCAATATCTTCTAGAAACCAGTGGACTCATTCTCAGTTTTTATTAGTATTACGATTACGATTACCATTAGTATTATTATTTTATGTATGACTCAAAATTACGAGACCAACTCCATTGCATGACATGTGGCACAGGCAAAAAACAATTGAGAAATTGTAACTAGTTGCTATCCGTTTTAGAGAGAAAGGCATTCATGTTTTTTAAGGAGAAAATGAGAGGGAATAGTGTTATTTTATGTGCAAACCTCAATGCATAAATCAATGGTGAAAGTTATGACACGTGTCTTTCTTTCTTTTTTAATATTAAAAGGTGAAATCTAGAAGGTGCAGATCTCTAGGTCGAATTTTAAATAATTTTGTTAAATTCGATCAATGATCCAGAAGTTGCTACATGTTAACAATGTCAGTCATTAATGGTTAGGTTGCTCAGTTATGGATCTATATTATGCTTTTATGGACCGATCTTACACTACATGTTAAAAGTTGTATAATAGCTGGAACACAAAGTTGGTAAAAATCAGATAGGTTGGTAAGAAATCTATCTACAGTACCTAAAAATTAATCAACCATACTTCAAATCCTATATGCAGTTTTGAATAATAATAATAATAAGGCTTTTTTGCACTTGTGGTCATTTATGTTTAAGGTACTTTACAGACTTAACTTTTATGTTTATTTTTTGGCATTATTGGTCTCATATATTGACAAAATTAGCACTGTATGGTCCTTATCTATTTTTCCATCTCAATTCCATTGAAGAACTCCATTTGACCTGCACATGTCAAGGGCAAACCTTGTCATTTTAGAAAAATTGACACGCACCTATGTTCTCTCACTCTCACCTCTCAACTTTCTCCTCTTTCTCCGTCCATAACTAGCTCTTCTCTCTCTCTCCTCTCTTAACACTCTCTCGCTTTTCTTCTCTCTGTTCACAACCAGCAACCCAACCAGAGACCAATGTTGCTTTGTTTTGGGTCACAATTGGTCCCAATAAAAGAACAACGTTTCGAGCCAACTCTGAATCTAAACGGCACGACAAAGCACCACCATTTTGTAATTTTTCATAATTTTTGTATTTTATTGTGAAAATTTAAGATTCATTTTAGCTTTTGATATTCAAATGCATTACCATCCAGATGAATGCAAATGAAACAATTACGGAGTACTTGTTTTATTTAATGCTTATATTATTATTATTATTTGTCATTCAAGAAAAAAAGCTACGGAAGAAAATCAGACCAAATTCCTATGAACGGAAAGAGAAGAGAGGGGAAGTGAAGAAAGGACAGAGAATTGTTTAATCTATTTGTTTTGATTTTTTAAAATAGTTTTTTGAATTTCGATTTGGACTTTATAAAAATTGGAAACCCATTTAATCAAATTTTATTTGGATTTAATCAAATTTTATTTGGTTGTGAATGAGAGAGAGAGGAGAGAAAGAAGAGATGAGAGATATAATTTTTTTTTTCCTATATATGCAAAGGGGAGGGAGGAAAAGAAACAGAGAGTCTTCAAAATGATACGTTTGCTTATGGCATGTGACTTACATATGGAGTAAACTAATCGAATACAAACAAAATCATAAAAAAGACTAATAAATGCTAATTTTATTTTAGATATGGGAACAATACTACCAAAAAAACAAAAATAAATTCTAAATTTGTAAAAAATTCTAAACATAAATTACTACCGGTACAAAAAACCTTAATAATAATAACAACATGGAATAAAAGTTTACGAGTCAAAATTGTAAAAGTTGAAGGTAGAAGGGAGATTTTTGTACTTTTACGAGAGAGCGAAAGTATAAATCAAATACTCAATCGTTTCTTTTTTTTTGGCGAATAATCACTTCCACACGACATCACTACCCACATTCCCTATAATAAAACGACCGAAGCTAACGACAGCAAAAACCCATTTCACTTCCTTCCTCGACCAAAGCATGGCGGCCTCAATTTCTCTGTACCCAAACCCTAGCTTCACCTCCTCACAGCATAAACTCTCTAACTCTCTCTCTCCCTCTCAATCCCTCAAAATACCCACCATTTCTCCAATCCCCATTAAATCTCTATCATGCCACCACCTGCAGCAGCCTCAACGCGCCACCGCTCGAACTGTCCCACAAGCCACCGCAGCACGATCGTCGTCCTCCTCCTCCACCGGCGCTTCCACAACATTCCACGGACTCTGCTACGTCGTCGGCGATAACATCGACACTGACCAGATCATCCCGGCCGAGTACCTCACCCTCGTGCCTTCCAATCCGTCAGAGTACGAGAAGCTCGGTTCTTACGCGCTCTGTGGCCTCCCAGCCACCTATTCGTCGCGATTCGTGGAGAACAACGAGACCAAGTCCAAGTACTCTATAGTCATCGGCGGCGCGAACTTTGGATGTGGGTCTTCTCGGGAGCACGCGCCGGTGGCACTGGGTGCGGCGGGAACGGCGGCGGTTGTGGCTGAGTCTTATGCGAGGATCTTTTTCAGGAACTCGGTGGCTACAGGGGAGGTGTACCCGCTTGAATCGGAGGTCAGGATTTGCGAAGAGTGTAGGACTGGGGACGTTATCACGATCGAGCTCGGAGAGAGCCGCTTGATCAACCATACTACTGGTAAAGACTACAAATTGAAGCCCATTGGCGATGCTGGGCCTGTTATTGATGCTGGCGGGATTTTCGCCTATGCCAGAAAGACCGGGATGATTCCTTCTGCTTAGACTTCCGGTAGTGTAATTTGATTACGTTTGCTTTCTTGGTTTATTTATATGATGATACCGAAATGGTTTTCTTTGTTCATTTTCATTTGCTTGTCTGTATTTATATGATATTGAAATGTGCATTCCGTGTAGTTCAATAGCATTATCTTTGGACTGCTTTTTGTGTTTCTTTATCCGGCTGTTAATGCAATATGGAGGTAATTGAAATGGATAAGAAAACAAAAACAAAAATTGCATATGGTAGAGTTTCATGTTCCCAACTAACAGGAATTGTGTTGTCGTTAGTATCGTGTGCTGGAGCGAAGTACACATTGTGCAATATTCAAAACAAGTCCATTTTAAGTGTTTGCCCTGTGATTAGGCACCACGGGCAATCTTTTGAGTGAAGGAGTGAGGAATTGAAGACGCGATAAAAAAATTAATAGTAGTCTAGTAGATAAAAATTGCATGTGCACTTTTTAACTTAATGATCCCTAGGCAACTAACAATTGAATCGTATTCTTCAAAATAAGTCCATTTTAAGTGCTTGCCCTGTGATTAGGAACCATGAGTAGTCTTTTGGGGAAAGGAGTGCTGCTTTGCATGTAGGATTATGTCTACTACTTAATTAGTAACATATCAAGTGTTAAAGATTTCTTTGCATTCCTGTTTATGAAGTCTTATTTGGTTGGTTGTGCTTGGTTTCATATGTAGTAGCGGAAACTGATCTGAATTCATAATCAGTCATTTTAGTCGTATGACCTGTGTATTAGGACACCTGGACAAGTAGTAGAGTATCCAAGTCAGTCTAGAAGAAAACTTTGATTTTGAATGTAATGTGAATATGTTAAGTATACAATCTTTCTTATTTTTGTTCTCACTTTTTTTTTTTCCTGTTATTTTTGTTATTATTAATTAAGCTTGAAAGCAAGTTTTCCTGATCAACAGGTGTTGGTTGTCAAATATTCAGTTCTTTGTAAGCATTATGACTTACCTCAATTTTTCTGGTCTTAATATCAAATTCTGTCTTCATGAGATACTTTTTCTTTTTTGTCTCATTGTGTACACCTTGTTACTTATATGTTATAGTTATAATTGTGCAGGGTTTTTCTCTTGGGTGTAAATTGCAGGGGAAGATCTTTCTTCCACCGTAGCAAGAAATGTTCGATCTCTGTACCTCCATAATTTCTCATTAACTAAGAAACGTTTTGAACCTGCTATGTTTGCGAAATGTCTTGTAGCTACTGTTTTTATTCTGTTTTGTTTAGAACTTTCAGTTAGTTTTGTTATTAGTCAAGTTATGGATTATAAAAAAGTGGATTTTTAGACAAATATGAAAGCGTTTAATTTAAATAAAACGCATTAACCTTCTAGCTCTGTTTCTTTCTAGCCCGTATTTTCTTTCTTTCGGATTGTTATAATTTCAGTAACTATATTTGCATAAACAGATCGTAGACAATCAACCAAATCTATTTAATAGTTTAGAAAGCAAATCACAGATGAAGAGAAAAGAACAAACAAAGAGTTAACGTGGTTTAGCTATGTCGCATAAATCCACGGCAAGACAGAGGAAATGATTTCATTGATCGAACAAGAAATTTACAGAGGATGACATACAAATCAAAGAGCCCTTTTCAACCAATGCTTGTTGCTTACAGCAGCAATACCCGAGGAATTACAATCTCATCAACTCCTATGCATTACAGATTCACAGGTGTTCTCATGTCTCATTTTAAGCTACGCTTAACTCTATTTCTTACAGGAAAGAATCAATAAAACAGTGCTTGACAATGTCACTAAGCACACAAGGAATACACATCAGCTATGACACATGCACGCCAATTAGTTAGTTATTGACAAATCAACTTCACATCTCCACCTCAGCACCATCTCAACTTCTTAAAGCTTAGAGCATTTTCAATGGCTCTATGAATTGTGGATTATGTGGCATGCGAAATAGAGGTTGGTAATGCTTATATAACAAATGTCTATTTAATAAACAGTGAAATTTAAAAGTTAAAACTCTAATAGTTCTGTTTAAAATAAAATTAAGTGATGATGCGTATTTTTTTTAACAAAGTATATGTAATTAAAATTAAACAAATTATATCTAATTAAAATTAAACTTATAATTAAAATACATCAATTAAAAAAAAACAATGAACATAGAAAAATAAACCTAGAGGCAGCAGCGGTGGTTGTTCTGGGAATTTGGGTCTTGTAGGAGATGTTCTAGTTCAGGGCCTTTGAAAACAGATAGACGAAAACAGTTTTGGTAGAGGTTGAAAAGTGTCTAGAGGCAGCACAATAAACATGGGTTTTCTTTGAAATTGTGGCCAGTATCGTTAAATTTTGGGATATTTACACCTGAGATACCTAAACTATATCGCGTGTGACAAGTGGATACCTTAACTTTTTTTTTTTTTTTTTGTATTCCGATACCTGAACTCGCCAAAGTGTATCACCGTTGATACCTATGTCCATTTCCGTCCAAAAATCTCTGCTAACCTCACGTGTTAGTCTTGTGCAAGGCAAATATTGTTTTTTTACCCTTCTAAAATACCATATTTTTTTCCCATTTCTCTCTCCTCTCTCCCTCTTTTTCTCTCATCTCTCTCCTAAAAAACCGATAGCAACAATTTAAAAAAATATATCAACCTCAAGCATCATACTTCAAATCTGACCGCCGGAGCTTTCCGCCGTCGGCACTTCTCTGCCTCACCCAGCTCCCTCCTGACCAAATCCTCCGCCACCCCTATTCTCTCTCTCCTAAAACGGAGAGAAACCAAAAGCAAATTTTTTTTAAAAAAAAAGCATAGATTTTCTCTATGCAATTTGTATTTTAGACTAAATTTATATTATTATACATTGTAATTTGTTTTTTAGTTGAAAAATGTAGAAGATTGCATGATTAAATTGGCAAAATGCTCATAAATGACACAAAAATGATTTAAAACCTGTGCATTATATAATTTGAGTTGGGTATGAAATTTCAGTAGATATTGCACCAAATTGATCCATGGGCTTCATCGGGAACGAAAAGATGAAGCTAACGGGATAATTTTACCGGAAATGGTGGCCAGAAGCATAAGATTTCGTCGGGTCAAACATCTGGGTTGCGTGACCTGGTTCAGTCAAATGGGTCGACCCGCAACCCATCTCAAGGTTGGGGACGACCCAAAACGTCGTTGTTTTGATATTCCAAAACGGCGTTGTTTTGATTAATTTGATAATAAAAATAATAATAATACTAATCAAAACGGTGCCGTTTTTGGATATCAAAACGACACCGTTTTGGGTCGTCCCCAACCTTGAGACGGGTTGCGGGTCGACCTATTTGATTGAACCGGGTCACGTGCCCATGCTGTTTAACCGGTCAGAATCTTATGATTCTGGCCACCATTTCCGGTAAAATTTATCCTGTTAGCTTCGTCTTTTCGTTCCCGATGAAGCCCATGGATCAATTTGATGCAATATCTACTGCAATTTCATACCAAACTCAAATTACTTAATGCACGGGTTTGAGATCATTTTTGTGTCATTTATGAGCATTTGGCCAATTTAATCATGCAATCTTCTACCTTTTTCAACTAAAAAACAAATTACAATGTATAATAATATAAATTTAGTCTAAAATACAAATTGCATAGAGAAAATCTATGCTTTTTTTAAAAAATTTTGTTTTTGGTTTCTCTCTGTTTTAGGAGAGAGAGAATAGGGGCGGTAGAGGACTTGGTCAGGAGGGAGCTAGGTGAGGCGGAGAAGTGTCGGCGGCGGGATGCTCCGGCAGTTAGATTTGAAGTATGATGCTTGAGGTTGATATTTTTTTTTTAAATTGTTGCTATCGGTTTTTTAGGAGAGAGATGAGAGAGAAAAGGGAGAAAATATGATATTTTAGAAGGGTAAAAAGACAATATTTGCTCGTGCACATGACTAACATGTGAGGTTAACATAGATTTTTGGACGGAAATTGACATAGGTATCAACAGTGATACACTTTGGCAAGTTCAAGTATTGGAATGCAAAAAAAAAAAGTTAAGGCATCCACTTGTCACACGTCATATAGTTTAGGTATCTTATGTGTAAATATCCCTTAAATTTTTGCTAAGGCCTCGCATATCCATAATTCACTTTCAATTGGTATTTTCTTTCATTTAAGTTTTATATGCTGCACTTTGAGTTATGCTATAGAATATCTTTGCCTTTGAAGTCTAGGCTATTCCGTTTTTGAACAAATAATTTGCTATCTTGCCTTATTTTTTATTGGTGCCATTTTTTTTTTTAGTTTTTGTAATAATTAATGACAAGTTCATTTGAAATTAGTCTCTCTTGATGAAGGGTATGTCTTTTCCATGTAAAATAAATAAATAAAAAACAAAATAAAAGTTGATATATCAGTCTTCTTTNTTTTTTTTTTTTTTTTTGTATAATATTAAACATTTCAAAATTGTGATTTTTGTGAGTAAACTTTGAATCTCTTTTTATGATATTAGTAATGTAATACTGTAGAACTAGCTGACCTATCCAATCTCTAAGATAAGTTGGTAACCAAATTTCAACCTCTTTGGCCCTTAAATCTTTTCTTATTCTTTTCTTTTTACTTAAATTTTCTTCTTATTCTTGTTGTTTGTTGTAGTATTTAATTCTTTTCCATTTGTAGTTAGTGGAAATAAAAATTTATAGCGTTAGAAAACTAGAAATCCTATAAAGCATTTATTGCAGCAAAGACAAATGGGTTTTTTGTTTTTGTTTTATTGCAGTTTACTTTCATCTAGAAATGAATTAGCTTTATGACTCCTTTAAGTCCTCCATCTACTTTAAATTATTATTATTATTATTATTATTATTATTATTATTATTATTATAATAGGTCAGTATCCTAAATTAGTTTGAATCCAACTTTTTTGTTCACGAATTTCATGATTATTTGTCTTCATTTATCTAATTTTTTTTGCTTATTTTTATGTTTTTTGAGATTTTTCTTTTGCTCACCACCTCTACTAGCATTACTTAATTATCTAGTTATTTTCTTTGTACAGGTTGTCATTACAAAAAATATCTTCATCCAGTTTTGAATCTAACTCTGACAGTTCATTGTCAAGCAATAATTCACTTCCAATTATCAAACAACTAGTAGATGAACCAATGGAAGATGATGACTTATGCAACAAATTGACTCATAATGTGGTTCAAGCCATTGTAGTCCATGTTCCTATTATAGTTTCAACAATTTTAATTGACACAAACCGTCCTCATGGTGGATCGGCATCTAGTAGAAGTTATATTTATCGCAATAGGAAGAAGCATTATGATCTAATTGTTAATGACTACTTTAAAGATGAAAACTCAAAGTATATATCAGAATATTTTAGACGTCGGTTTCGAATGGATATGAAATTATTCAAATGCATCTTACAAGTTGTGGAAAATTATAATAACTATTTTACACAAAAAGTTTATGATGCTGGGAAGGATGGGTTGAGTCTTTTACATAAAATGATAGCTGCAGTGCGGATGCTTTCATATGGATGTTCAGCCTGATGTGCTTGATGAATATGTTCAAATTGGAGAAAGCATTGCCAATTGAAAGCTTGAAGTGCTTTTATGATGCTATTATAGGAGCTTTTGAAGAAAAATATTTAAGAAAACCAAACAAATATGATGTTGCAAGGCTACTAAAAGAAGGTGAAAATCGAGGATTTCTAGGTTTGCTTGGGAGTTTAGACTGTATGCATTGGCATTGGAAAAATTGTCCCATAGCTTGGCATGTCACACATATTAATGGTTTCACAAGAGTTCCTACTATAATTTTAGAGATTGTAGCTTCACAAAATTTTATGGATTTGGCATGGTTAGTACTAATAACGATATTACTGTTTTAAATATATCTCAATTATTTAATGATCTTATTTAAGATGTTGCACCACCTTGCAATTTTGTAGTACAAGTTGACCACTATAATACGGGATGTTACTTTTTTGATGGAATTTATCCACAATATGCTACTCTAATTCAAACAATTTATCAACCATCTTCTATTAAAGAAAAATTATTTGCTTAATACCAGGAATCTGTCAGAGAAGAAATGGAGTATTGCAAAAAAGGTGACATATTGTCAAAGGTCCAACACGTTTGTGGAATGCCAATGATCTTGGAAAGATAATGGAGACGTGCATTATCTTGCACAAAATGATCATTGAGAGTGAGCATAGTCAAGGCATCAACCCTGAAAGTTGGCAACCCCATGGAAATGAAATGGTTGAAGATGTTCATCTAGAGCATGATTATACTTTTTTTTTTGTCTCAAGTACGATTAATCGAATGATACAAGTTGAAGACAAAAGAGTGTACAAAGATTTAAAGATCGGCCTTATCAATCACTTATGAGACTTATATGGTGGTCAACAAGCTATATGATTCTTTATGTTCAAGCTGAAGCTCTCAGATATATATATTTTTTATAATTTTGGTACTTCAGTTTTCTACATGTTAGAATATTTTTTAAATGTTTTTCTATTTTACTTCTTGTAAACGGTTGGTTCTAGTGAACAAATTAATTTACATGCATATGTAAGTTTTAAAGACTACAAAATTATAATAAGATATGCCAACAAACTCAAATTCTGTAGTTTTCTATTTTTAACAGACATTCACTTTAAACAGGAGCTCAATAAATCAAAAAAGAAGGACGAGACAAGTATGTGACAAACACATTGGAAGGAAATAATATATAACTCTATACTTTATTTAGGAGTGTGGTGTGGTCGTTATCCTTAATAAAGTCAAGAATGTACACTAAAGTTGGAAGAGATCAAATTTTGAAGTCACCTAGAATATCTTTTAATTTCATTAACTAACAACATCAGCAAAAATCTCTTTACTTTGCTCGAATGCTAGCCAAAACAAAAATGGACTACATAAAAGAATAAAAATAACTGCAAATTGTAGATAAAGGTTTTGCTCTCCTATCTTCCTAATAGGCAGAATGCAAGTCCAATAGAAAAAAGAAATGCCAAGCTAATCATTTCGGAAAAAGTCCATCATTTTCCTATTCTTTTTCATATTTGAGCTTGATACATTTCATGTGTCTTTTGCAATGATGGTGAAAGCTTGTTGAGATTTTAGTTTATAATGAGAATTTGCTGTTCCATTTTTTGAGCTTTCATCTTAATTTTTTGAGCTGTCTCCTTCATTTTCATTGCTGTCTCTTTCATTTCTTGAGCTTTCTTTTTTAATTCTATGTCCTTTTTTCATCATTTGTTCGTGCAATTCAAATTCTTTTTATCTTTCTCTCTTTTCAACTCCATCTCCTCTCGATGAACATTAATTTGTTTGTCTAGAGTTGTAACATCCTAAAACTTAAATATGGATTAGCAAAGTAATTAGAGTTAATTATGTTAATAATAGAATTAATAACACTAATGATATAAAGAAAATGTTTATTAGTGAAATAAATATTGTTAGTTTTAAAGTTTAATTTAAAGGAAAAAAAATATTAGAATTAAAATTTGTGAATTTGTATATTTAATTACAGTTAGTATAAGAAGAAAAATAAAAATAAAATGAAAGTAAAATTAAAAACGAGAAAATAAAATAAAATAAAAAATGACAAATGACCATTTTTCCCTTGAAAATAAATAATTATGTGAAGAGATGGAAAAAGAAAAATTGGAATTTTGGGCAAAAAGTTGAATTAAGGCCCCAACATTCTTCCTCACGCGAGAACTGTTTTTTTTTTCCCCATTGTTGTTGCCGACGGAGCTTTGAGAGAAAAAAAAACTTCATTCCACTTCAAATCTTTTCCAAATCAACTTTAAAAATAGGTTACTATAGGTTTTAGAGCCTTCTAAACACTTTGATGATGTTTGTTTTAACCGAAAACCACCATAAGTTTGAGTTTTTGGATATTTAGCCGAATTTCTTTCTCACCGGATTTTGAGAGATTCTGGCCACCTCTTGCCGGAATATTTGTACGAAAAGCTTCATTTTTCACTCCTTTACAAAATCCAAGTGTTAGAATTAAAGATTAGTGAGCTAGGTTAAAGATTTAACAAAAAGGATACAAAGGGAATTTTCGAATTTCTGGAGAAAGTGTGAAATTTTGGCTCCAATTGAAGGTAAATCATGTTTCTTATGCTTAATTACATTGCATAATGATAAGCATTGTAGTATAGAGTTGTAGAATGGAAATTTAGGGAAATTTGTGAGTGTTTGGAATGTGTTTTGATGAAATTATGATGATAGATTATGAATTGTGATTGTAGTTAATGTAATAAATTATAATTAAGAAATATAGAAGAATTGTGAAGGTTGATTTTATATTTGGTTGAGAGATAGTAATTTTAATTGGAAAATTTAAGTGGTTGATGATATAAATTTAGTTGGAAAATTAATTGCGATGAAAATTAAGAATAAAAATT
>QANX01006778.1:0-15990 GCA_003254975.1 Ochetophila trinervis
CACACATATATATATATATGTATCAATGTATGTATATATGTACACATATTAAGACACTAATCGCTTGGAGACAAAACATCAGACAGCTCAGGAACCTACAAGCTGGAATGCTGGTCTGCTGTTTCTTAATTACATACATAGACATCTTTTGGCCAACAGCTTGAATATAATTGATGTATTTTCCCATTAATTAAATAATAGATTGTTTATTTATTAATTAAGAGTAGTTCATGAACTGCTAAACTTTTATGTATGTGTATGCTAACCATGTAGGATTAATCAATATTATAAAGGTGCACCAAAATGCATGCGGATACTTGCAATGATGGTATAATATACCCTCAAGTATATATATTATATATTTTTTGTTTGGAATTATATATAATTTGTGAATTTTTGAAAGCAAAAATAATTTGTGAATTTTCAGATGCTGATATTGTGATAAAATTATTGAATTAATTTATTGTTCTTGATTTTTGAATGGAGAGGTAGGTTTAGTAAAATAATAATTTACCACCACACTAAACTTGTATTTGCATATACTTTTAAGAAGTGGGCTGACCCAAACCAGCCTTTTGAAACAAAGTATGAACTCAGCCCAGTGCGATTCATCCAGCCCAAGATGAACTTTTATCCCCCAAGAATCAAGACATAGAAACTAGAAAGATGGTCATTTGATCAGAATTTGCACTGTGATTGTAAAAAAAACTCTTAAGTAGTTTCTTTCACAATAATCCCAAGTATTAACCTCAGGAATGTCCATGGTTTTCATGACTTGAACACTTAAGGTGGGATTGAGGATAATTCATAATCAGAATCTATTGTATTTTCAAATATCTAAATCTATTTCACACCCAAAAAAATTAAAAAAATGTTTAATAAAATTGGATTACTTGATGGGCAATCTCGCCCACTGAAGATTTTCTGTTAACAATACTACTATGTTAGAAGGGTGGTCAACATCGTTTGACTTTTGGACGCTTAATTTTTGTGTTTCAGGGCATGCATACATATTAACCCTCCAACTTGAAGGAAATTACTGTCCGCCCTGTCTTATTCTGTTCTCCTCTCCTCTCTTCTCTCGTACTCAAGAAATCTCTTGCATTGAGGAATGAAAGGTAAATACAAATCTTTCAAACCTCTATAAGCTGTTCTTCCTGTTTCTACTAATGTTTTTCTATATAGCCCGTTTTTGGTAATGGGTTTTGACTATATGTCAGTTTGGTTTGTTTGTATCACTGAATTTTGGGGTAGGTATTCTAAACTGATGATAAATGATGATGGACTTGCTAACCGTAATGAGTTTTGGCTAGGGACTTCTGTTTTGCAGTATAGTAAATCTTCAAAAAAGGTATTATATATGTTTTTTTGTTTTTTTTGTTTTTTCCATTCAATTGAGAAGAACAAGAATAATGTTGGGAAACTTTTGACTACAATTAGCAAAACTATACTATAGCATGTCACAATTTTCTTTTGCTACAAGAATAATGGTGTGTAATTATTTTGCTTTTAAAATTGTCAATTGTAAATTGTAATATAGATTCACAATTTACTTTCAGTCAAGAATTCAAGTTGCAAAGTCAGAGAAGGATGATTGAGGTCAAGTTGGTTGATAGGGCTTCATGCATATGAAGTTCTTCTGCTGGAGTTTAAGGTGAGAGTAAAATAGAACAACCAGAGAGTAATATTCGCTGAGGCTATGGTCCTAAGGGCAACCAATATTTTGAAGTTTCTTTAGATTTTTTTCTTTTTGTCTGGCTTGAGCTTGTTCACCAGCTGGATGAATTTGGAAATGAGGTCTTGACTCATTACGTAATAATATCACTCAGGAGGAGAAGAATCAGCCTAAAGGTTGAGGTATTTTGTGGTAATAATCAGCTTAGGGAATCTAGCTGAAAGGTTATTCAAGATTTGAAAATGGCAGTGTCCTACCATTAGAATTTAATATAGAGCCAAAGCAGTAACGAGGTGTATAGTTAAGCAGCCGAAAGGGATTCTTTTTAAAAAAAGATAATAAAACATACATGACTAATACGAGGACTTTAGTAGTCCAGATATACATCTTAGTGCATGCATGAAATAGGTTGAAATTCACTTGACAGAGTACCTGAAATGGAATGTTTGCCCAATTTCCAACTGCTTTGGGATTAACGGAGTGAAATTTGAATACGTTTATCTACAAGAATACAAACTTAGCAATGATATAAATGAGACTAAAGATTCAACTGATTTAACATTATGTCATAGTTCGAGAGTGACAATGCTTTAAAAGAAGAAGTTTAGGCACTAAACTGTGACACAACTCAAGATGGGTGATATTTACAATTGTCCTTGTTTGTGTCCCGTGTCAAATTAATATTATCTCATATGATGTCTGCTATTAATAAATTAAAGGTTGTAAACTGACATTCTTATGATTTTTATTTATTTATCATCTTTTCCCTGCAAAGTACAAAACCGTCTCATTTGGTTTTCAAGTTCTACTCAAGGAGTATGGTGTCAAAGGTTTCTCGAAGGGATGGTTGACTATCCTTCTTGGTTCATAGTGCTCAGGGGTACTTAATAAATTTGGATTTTATAATTTTTTCAAGAAATATCTGTATGAGAATGCTGGACCAGAGAATGTTGACATGTATACGTCCTTTATTTACTGGGTTCATCTACAGTAAAACCATCAAAATGGTTGTACTAGTATAATTATTATCTATCAAATAAGTAACTTATCTATAAATGATGTAATATTATCCACAAATGAAGTAACACATTGTTCACAAATGTAGTAACATATTAATATTACTTCATTAAAGATTTGTTACTTTATTTATGGACAAAATTATTTTGTTACGAATTTTGATAATTTTACTTCATTTATGAACAATTTTATTTCATTTAAGATGATGGTTGTACCAATACAACCATGTAAGTAGGAAATCCCTTATTTACCCTGTTGGCTCTGCTTCCAATGAGGTTGCAGCAGTTGTTGCACTTTGCACCTTTGAAACTGTGAATGTCAAAGTTCAAACTCTGCTGCGATATGCTAGTGATTTGTAAGATGGGCTTCCCAAGTTTGTCAAATCTGAAGGCACACTTATTATGTAACCTCATAAATGAAAAGATTTTTTCATTGCAGGTTGTGCAAGGATCTTATTCTACTCTAGGGTCATCACATAACATGTAAGTTGATAATCTAATCTAAATTTACCAACAAAAAAGAAAAAAAAGAAAAAAAAAAAGAAAAGAAAAAAAAAAGTTGATGGTCTAAATTACTAGTCTTTGTCCTTTTCTTCTTTTTGTCGTTATGATACTATTGTTTCTTCTTTATGTTTGTAGACTATGTAATCTATTCATTAATTGTCCTTTTCTGCTTTCTCATGGAAAATTATATTTGTCAAATATTTTGTTAAAAATTATGCAACTAAGAAAATGAAAAAGTAAACAAATTTGGTAGGAAGTTTGGGAAAAATGTAGAGATCTATTCTGTTCTCAAAACTATTTGTAAATCTTGCAAAGGATTCTCATTTTCAATCTCACATATTCTCTGTCTTTACCTTTTAGAAGCCTATGGTTTTATTATTTTTCTCATTCCTCTTATTTCTTTTGTTTTATTGGATCTTCCCATTTAAGCTCTGTGCTGATGTATTTCCCTAGCTTCATTTTTGGTTCTTTGCTTTACCAAATCCATTTCCTGTTACAACTATTGTAAATTGAGCTGTCTTGTAGATAAATTGAAGTTCCCATATTCAGCTCTTTCTCCATCAAAATTCCCTAGAATTTTTGTAGTCATCAATATTCAGTTTCACCCAATTCCAATCCCAACCTCATAACCTGGTTCAACAAATACGTGGACAAAATAATGTATCTTCCTGGAACTCAGTCATTGCTCTGACTTGGCTCGGAGTGGTGACTCCCTTGAAGCTCTTCGAGCATTCTCATCCTTGCCAAGGCTCTCTATCACACTCAACAGGTCAACCTTCCTCTGCACCATAAAATCTTTCTCAGCTTTGTTTGATCTTCGCTTAGGAAAGCAAGCACACCAGCAAGCTCTGGTCTTTGGTTTTGAGTCTGACATCTTTGTTTCCTTTGCTCTAATTGACATGTACTTTAAGTGCTGTGAATTGACTGATGCCAGAATACTGTTTGATGGAGTTTCTCAAAGAAATATAGTATCTTGGATGCTAATTATCATTGGCTATGTCCAAAATGATGATTCTCACCAATCATTATCACTTTTTAAAGAGTAATTGACTGAGGAAAGTGAGAATGGGGGTGATGAAAGGTTTCAATGGATTTGGTTGTCAGGTTTCTGTTCTGTCAGCATGTTCTCGTCTGTCCGAGAAGGAAGTTACTGAAGGCGTTCAGGGAATTGTAATGAAAAGGGGGTTTGATGCAGATTTGGGTGTTGGAAATACTTTGATGGATGCGTATGCCAAGTGTGGCAAGCTGGGTCGTTCTAGAAAGGTGTTTGATGGGATGGTTCAGAAGGACGTGGTTTCCTAAAACTCAATGATTGCAGTGTATGCACAAAACGTATTCTCCACAGAGGCTTTGGAAGTTTTCGACTTTATGGTGAAGGATTGTGATCGAAGCTATAATGGCGCGTCGGCTGCTTTGTTGTTAGCCTGTGCACATTCAGGGACTCTGTAAGTGGGAAAGTGTATACATGATCAGTTACTCAAATTTTTGTTCCATGAGTAAGTTGTTCTGAAGAATAAGTAGCCTAGATGAATGATGATATGATGTTTAACCTGCAATATTACATAATATATATGTGTATATTGTCATTATAGCCACTTTTTTATTATCACCCTTTGATTTTCTATATTTCCTTCATTAGGTTTCAAAGCTGGACATGGAAGACAATATGATCGTCAGTACCTCTATTATAGACATGTATTGCAAATGTGGGAAAGTTGATATGGCAAAGAAGACATTCAATTGCATGAAGGAAAAGAGCATTAAATCATGGACATCCATGGTTTCTGGTTGTGGAATCCACGGCCATGCCAAAGAGGCTTTGGAGGTATTTTACAAGATGGTTAAGTCTGGGGCCAAACCAAATTACATAACCCCTGTGTCAGTTCTAGCTGCTTGCAGTCATGCTGGTCTATTAGAAGAAGGCTGGCATTGGTTTATTTCCATGAAGCTTGAATTTGGCATAGAACCGAGGGTTGAACACTATGGTTGCATGGTTGATTTTCTTGGGCGTGCAGGCTTTCTCAACAAAGCTTACAATTTGATAAACAAAATGAAGATGAGCCCTGACTTTGTTATTCTGGGGATCCCTTCTTGGGTCTTGTAGGATTCACAAGAATGTTGAGCTTGCTGAAATGTCAGCTAGTAAATTGTTTGAATTAGATCCAGACAATTGTGGGTACTATGTCTTGTTTTCACGTATATATGCTGATGCTGGAAGGTGCAAAGATGTGGAAAGGATGAGATTACAGGTGAAGAATCATGGACTAGTTAAACCTCCGGGTTTTAGTCTGGTTGAGCTGAAAGGAAGAGTTCATATATTTTTGGTAGGAGAGAGAGAGAATCATGAACATGAATAGCCTTGTCAGTATTTGGAGAAGTTAACTACAAAGCTCCAAGAAGTTCGCCATACACAAAATATGGCATCAGTTGTCCACCACGTCGTCGAAGAAGAAAAGGAAATGGCTCTTCGAATTCACAGTGAGAACCTGGCTGTTGCATTTGGAATGATGAATTATGTTCGTAGTTCAACAATCCAGAAAATTAAGAATTTGAGAGTCTGTGGTGACTGTCACACCGTGATTAAGTTGATCTCTGAGGTAGTTAATGGGGAAATTGTGGTAAAAGATTTGAAGAGATTTCATCACTTTAAAGATGAGATGTGTATCATGTGTTCTTGCAGAGATTATTGGTGATATTTATGCAGAAAAAAGAAAAGTTTCTCGTTGTTTGTTTCTACGATTGGAACCTAGAATTTAATAGGAAAAAAATTAAAGGTGTTTTTTTTTTAGTGGGAAGAAAGTTTTAAGAAAAAGAAAAACAAATAGACTCTTCTATTAACATTATTATTTTGTTAAAATATAAGAAGGATATTTTTTTTTTTAATTAAAGCTCCTATTCCTATAGGGTGAAAGCAGCATGAAAATGCATCTTCTCTGGAATTAAGAAAAAAAAAATACCAATTTGAGAATCAAATGTTAAATTTTCTCTTGAAAAGGAAACTGGAGGTAGAAAATGGCAATTAAAATGAAAATATACTCGAAAATTAATATATATATATATATATATATATATATATATAAAAGAGGAAGACCATTTCCCAAAGATGTTTTAATGGAATATGCCAAATGTTGCCTACTCAAATTCCAAAAAAAAAGCTCCAACTGACCAGCCAGTGTTTCCCTCTTCTCTAACCGCCTGGAACAAATGCCATTAACATTCGACCAAAATTACAAAATGAACCACCCACCCAATCAAGCGGCGGGGTATATCTTAAAACGCAACCGCATTTGGCCAAATTGGAGTTTGACAATGAAACAGTCTTTTGGTGCAAAATTTGAAGTGGCAAAGCGGTAATTTCGTGGAAAACAAGGTCATTTTAAATATTCCAAACTTCGTATGAAAAACGCGAGGGTTGCTCCCAAAGGGGCAATGTTCGGTCAATAATAAAAGTCGGAAATCAGAGGCCCCATTCGCTTTTCTTACATTTTGCATCTGGCGCCGAGAGATTGGGGAGAGGAAATACACCAAGTGAACCCCCTCCTTCCCATTTCTCTCTCGCTCTTCTTCTTCCTTTCTCGCTCAATTTCATTTCGCTGGTTTTCTCTTTCTCTTTCTCTTTCTGGATCTCTCTCTCTCTGCCATGGCGTTTTCTGACAAATCTGCGCGTCAGTCTCTGATCCCTAGCTTTCTCTACTCCTCCGCTTCCGGCAGGACGCTTGCGCTTGAGAGAATGTTCCCCGCAGCTCCTTCTTCTTCTCCGTTGGTTTCTGATGTCGAAACGGTCGTGCCGAGGAAGAGCTTTGTGATTCCGGCGCCTAGCGAGCCTTCCAAGAAGATCGAGTTGTACTCTCCTGCTTACTACGCCGCCTGTACGGCTGGAGGTATTTTAAGCTGTGGTCTCACTCACATGACTGTTACTCCTCTTGATCTTGTCAAGTGCAATATGCAGGTTCGTTTGCTTCAGATCTGTTGCTTCTTCTCGCTCTTTTCTTCTTCAATTTCGCTTGCTTCGACTGTTTGCTTCGGTTCGATGATATTCTTTTTGGTATTAGATTCCTCGCTGATTGGATCTGTGCGTAGATGATTTTTTTTTTCTTTAGCTTGTCGTTGGTGAATATTTGAATTCATCTCGTGTATGTATTACTGCACTTTTTTTACGTTTACGAGGCATCAATCGTGATTGATTAGATCTAATTTTCGTTGACAATCACATACATACATATACACTATCAGTTCGTGTCGCATTTCGTTGGATTTCAGGATTGTTCACCATTCCATCTTGCTGCTACTTGATCCTGTGTTCGGAAGCATTTGTGTAGTACTGATAGGTATCCTACATTCTGCATTGCGCATAATATCGATTTCTACTTGTGAGTTTTAATGAATATAGTACTGTACTATTGATATTTCTTCATTTGTATTAATTTATAGTATTATATAAATGTCTCACCATAGGATACTTTGGACATGGAATGTATTTTGTGGACTGTGATCTTATATATGGCATTTAGAATACATGAATGTGTGTGAATGTGTGTCCTATATGGACTAAGGTTATTTAGTTATCCCTTTTATGGAATCAACAGTGATTTGGACATATTTCTTTATTGTATGTATTTCTTTTATATATATTATTGCATATCTGTGGCAAACATGTTATCATTTGGACATCTAGTGGTTCCTGTCCAATTTGTTGATTTAATGTCTTAAATTTAATTTATGAATGGCGACTTAAAGTTAGGTTAAAGTGATGCAGTATTGTAGTGCTTTATGCAATTACTTTTGTTCCTAAAACCATGTGTGTCCTCGTCTATAACAAATTTATGTGATCTGATATGGTGTATCCTATTGATTCATTTGCATTTGTTGGAAGTTTACGTTCTGATTGCTGTATTTTGTTAGATCGATCCTGCAAAGTACAAAGGCATATCATCAGGTTTTGGAGTTTTACTTAAAGAGCAAGGCCTCAGAGGCTTCTTCAGGGGATGGGTGCCAACTCTACTTGGTTACAGTGCTCAGGGTGCGTGCAAGTTTGGATTCTATGAATTTTTCAAGAAGTACTACTCTGACATTGCCGGACCTGAGTATGCTGCTAAGTACAAGACCTTGATCTACCTTGCTGGTTCTGCATCTGCTGAGTTGATAGCTGATGTTGCACTTTGCCCCTTTGAAGCAGTGAAGGTCCGGGTACAAACACAGCCTGGATTTGCTAGGGGTTTGTCAGATGGCCTTCCCAAGTTTGTCAAATCAGAAGGGACGCTTGGGTATGATTATTACCTAATGTTATTTATTTAACTTTCAAGTTAATATACATGAATAAATTTAAACAAATTCTTCTTTGTAGGTTGTACAAGGGTATTGTTCCACTCTGGGGTCGTCAGATACCATGTAAGTTAATAATCTAAATGACTATTTTTTTTTTCCTTTTTGTTTTGTTTTGTTTTGTGTATGTTTCGATTGTTGGTGTTTTTTAGTTGCTCATGGACAGTGATATTTGTGAATATTGCTGTCAATAATTGTGCAACTGCAAAAATGAAGGGAAAAAAAAATGGCGGAACCAACCTGCTTTTCAAAACATTTATAAGACATGCAGTGAATTCCTATCTTTAATCTTTACTGTTCTCTACATCTTTATCTCTACCTTTCTTCTTCTTCTTTTTTATTTTTTATTTTTTTTTTATCATTCCTTTTAGGTAATTTGTCAGTTTTTTACAGTGCCTGATGCTTTGGCAGATTTTGGGTTGAGGTGTGAGTTGGGAGTGACCATGCTTTCAACTCCTCCCAATATAATTGTTAGTTTTATTGTTCATGATGCTCAAAGTGTTAGTTATGTTAGGTCTGTCAGGTATTTATATATATATATATATATATATATTTTTATATTTCGGGCGTTGCTCCCATTGTACCCAAAAAAAAGAAAAGAAAGAGAAGCTTACATGTGCTGAATTTGTATCATTCTGCCTTCAGAATACACAAACTGCATCTTTGTTGTTTTTGGCCTTACCACATCATTTGCAGCAAGTGTAGTAGATTGAATCATTCTCTCTTTCAGATACCATGATGAAATTTGCCTCATTTGAGACCATTGTGGAGATGATCTACAAGTATGGTGTCCCCCAACCAAAGGACCAGTGCAGTAAAGGTCTGCAGCTTGGTATTAGTTTTGCCGGTGGATATGTGGCTGGTGTTTTGTGTGCTATTGTGTCTCATCCAGCTGACAATCTTGTCTCCTTTCTCAACAACGCCAAAGGGGCAACTGTTGGTGATGTAAGTGCACTGTTCTTTTTATGGTTATTGGGTGTGTTGCTTGTTGATGTGCCCTTTTTTATACCATCTTTGCATATGTAATTTTGCAGGCTGTAAAGAAGATGGGTTTGGTGGGTCTCTGTACCCGTGGACTTCCTCTCCGTATTGTTATGATTGGGACACTGACTGGAGCTCAATGGGGTATCTATGATGCATTCAAAGTTTTTGTTGGACTGTAAGTTCTCCGTACTTCTACAACCTTGATTATGCGATTTAATCTAAAGATGTTTATGAGTTGCATATTTATGTGTTTCGGTATAATATACAGGCCAACCACTGGAGGTGGTGTAGCTCCTACTGCCCCAGCTACTGAGCTTGCAAAGGTGTAAAATGCTGAACGATCATCCATTGTAGTATTCTTGTTCTGTGGAACTCAGTTAAAAACGTCTTCCAAGGGATTAAATAAACATAGGATTGCTGAAGTTGCTTAAATGGCTCTCAAGCTGAAGTGAGAGAGTAATATTTGTTTTACATTACGGAACTTGTCTCCAATTTTTCTCGACTAGTTTTGTTTCCTTAAGGAGGGTAGTTTTGTCTCATCCTTCTGAAAGCTTTTTTGTAGTTAGATCACAATTATTTGCAATTTGATGTCAGGATCATTACACCTCCCACTTCTCAGAGTAGGCAGCAACAAAAAATTAATAATGAATACTTGGGGGGTATTTCATTGCTACTGAATGGCATGGGATCAATGCCTGTGTACGTTATAATTTCAGTTCATTTGAGAGTTCTTATATTTTAGCTTTCGAGAATGTTGGTTAATTAAATCATGCAGTGCTTCAATTTCTTCTATTTTTGTTTTATTTGTTTTTTAATGTTTTAGTTGTTGGAAGGGTTTATGGCCATTCAATTGAATGAAGTTGGTGATTTACAAAGTTCTTTCTGACATAGGTTTGGAGTCCTTTTTGCTATCTGGATATGAAATTTTGGTTGTTTTTATTGCTGGCACCAAACAAGCGAGTCTTTGATGTGTTGTAGTATGATGCTTTTAATACCATACCATGCCATTCTGGGGGGCCTTTGGCCTTTGCTCAAATTTGCTCTTTTAATCTAGATGAGCTAAATTTTAGATAATATATTTGGTGTGGTTGGATCTGTTCAACATACCATAGGATGATTTTACCACCCAAAAATAAAAAGTTAAAAAAAATAAACATAGCATTTTGATGAATAGAAAGATTAAGCTGATAGAAAGTTAATGCGGTCTTTACAGAGCCATAAGTTAATTAAACCTACAATGTCGTATCAGTCACAGAGATAACTTCTCATGCCCGTTTAAACCTTACGATTCACTGTGATCAGTAGCAGGCACACAATTAGAGCTCCAACATTGAAAGGTTCAGTTGAATTGATTCTTAATTACTCATATTTTATTTTTTTGTACAAATTGTTTAATTTCATAAAATTCATCTGCGTTTAGTAATTGCATGAACTGTAGAAATTGTAAGGTTATGATAATTCAAGACTTTGTCTCTTTTTAAATTGCAGTGTGAGAAAATGATATTTGGACAGTTGTACCAATTTTAAGACAAGCGTAGTCTTTAACAGGATCCAGTGAGAGGGTTTTGATGTTCAAATTACCTCAGGATTTACGACTATATAAGACAATAAATTCTTGATTCAGTCCAATTGTGGATGGAAGGCATGCTTAAAAATATTTGCAGCCAGACTAAATAAAATATCCTTTTGTTTTTGCTTATACATTTTTTTTTTATTTACTTAAAAACTGCTATTTCTAGAGAGCCAATACAAAAGATTGCTAAAGGAAATCTACATGGAGCTATCATCATGGTTACAAATGAGTTTTTATTGAAATTGTGATGGCAGATGGAAAGGCATTCTCATATGATCATATTGCATGCTAGTAGGCTAAAATAACCCTTCAAAAATGTTAAATTCAATAAAATTTTAAAAAATATTACTTTATTACGGACAAATATTACTTCGTTGTGAATTTTATAATGTTACTCTATTATAGACAAATATTTTATTCATTCACGGAATAACATTTATCCGTAATATAATAATATTATCGTATTGAAAATTTAATTGAATGCAATACTTTTTGGAAAGTTTTATTATAGAATTTTCTCCCGTTCGTTTGATCCAATTGCAGTTCATAATGCAAGTTTCAACTACCAGCAACAATGATATAGGTTGATCATTGACAATATTTTTTTTTCTTTTGCAATATGCTATAATTTCAAAGTAACTAAATAACATTCATGGTCTTGAAACTCAATTAAATAATTAAATAACTTATTGAAGAATACAAGGACAACCCTTTTATGCTTTTATAGGTGTCATCAATTTGAAACCTCATAGAAATAAATCCTAGGTACAAGTTTCACAAGGTCAAACCTTATCCCACAAAGTTTACATCTTACATTCCACTAAACCCTCACAAATCCCAAAGCTGCAATTTTTAAATTATCCACCAAAGAATATGCTTATAAATACCGACAGGCTTCAAAATGGATGGAAATATGGGATTTAGTTCTAATTAGACAAGATTAATTGTGAAGGACACATATGGATGGGCATCTGTATCTCCTGCTAGACCAGCCATCCCTCCACCAATGTCATCTTCAGTTTTCCAAAATGTGCTGTGCAAATAAACAGTTTAAGTAACCATATCAGGGAATAGGACTTCAAACTCAATCATTTACTATTACAGCTGTCAAATATATGGAAAATAACATCAAATTACTAAACATTACTTCTCAAGAAAAACACATTTGGTAAGAATTTTAGACAATTGGGAAGTGTGCATAAAAATAGGGATATCTTTGCATCTTGGAATCAAACAAATACCATCTTTATATAAAAAGAATTTACGAACAATGAGACTTATTTAATCTCTTAAAGATGATGTGACCAGAGCTAGATCATTGGTCGATTCAATTCTGGCTCCATCTGTAAGAATAAGCTTTCCCAAACCAGACCAAAAGATGTAAACAAAGCGCAAAGACTTGCCTGTTTCTGCTGTCACACACCCCTTCAAGAATTGAACGCACTTTCTTCTCACCTTTGACACTTGGAGCTAAAACACTTGCCTGAAAGCCATTTCAAAACGCATTAGATTCAACAAAAAATAAGCACTTGATGGGAAGCAGTGAACGGAAAAAATAAAATTTACCAAGAATGATGGTGGCAAACCATATCTCAGAATGCTCTCGGCAAAGATACGTACAGCACAAAAGTGCATCCAGGAGGTAAAGACCTACAGGAAGGTAACTAACTCTTAAATTATAAAGAAAATAATGTCTTCCATATTAAACTATTATTGCTTAGCAATAATATTGAAGCAGATTTCACTAGGAAGAATAATAAAAGTTTTCAATTAAAATAGCACGGGGAAGATATGCAATGTTGTCAAGAATATATATGTATTTAGAATACTTAAATGGAACATTAGGTCAGGGGCATCCTAAACAGGGATGCAAAGCAAATTGCTATTTAATTTGACCATGGTTAGTATAATCTTTGGTATTACACTTCCATTACCATTTCAAGAAACATAAACCACAAGATGCTGAATCAAAAAATGAGAACTATCCATGATGTTAGTCTATTTTCTTCTGTGACTGCTACTTCCCCAAAAACTAATTTGTCCACTTCCCCACCCCCAACAAAAAATAAGAAAATAAATAAACTAAAGAAAATACCTCTCCATAACTGGTATAGCACCATAGCAGAAGAGAGCTCCTCAAACTTTCTTGGTCTTGCACTAATTTTTCTAACTCCTGTTTGCGACTCTCTTGCGCTTCTGGACTATATTCAAAATCACGAATCTGTACCAGATCACAGACAAACAGATAGTATTATTGAGCTTAGCATGCTTTTCCAAAAGTATTCATGTATATGTGTTCTATGCATATGCACTTCCATCAAAATTTCAAATCAAATAAACAATGGAACAATTAAACTTTTGCAATTTTAAGAAATGACGAACACAAGCAGAATGTACAATATACTCACTTGGAATCCTCTTTCACGTGCACTTGTTCTAAAATTGTCAGCAACACGTCCAAATAGTGTTACAGTGTAAAGAGCATATTCATTGTCTTCAAACAACAACTTGGATGACCTGGGGACCTGAAAAAACCTAGCATAATTAATAAGACCAAAAAAGAACATTACGTGATTATGATTAATCCAGGAACTTCAAAGAAATGATGAAACATTTCATCCTTATAGAACCTGTATCAACTGTCCTGTCCACAAAGTAGCATACAAAAACCTATTCTCCTAATCTACTAATGGGACTGTATCAAAAGAATCTGGATTTTTGCAAATTAAAAAAAAAAAAAANTATATATATATATATATATATATATATATATATTTACCACATAGTTGGTCAATGTTTCATAGCTTGATAACCAATCTTTCTGCGAATACTTGGGAACAACTGCAAGCAAGGTCACCAGATGTTCTGAGGTAATGATATCCTCTGGTTTAACTAGACTGGAAAGATCACGAACTGCCAAGCTGGAAAAAGGCCAAGATGTTGGTCTATTAAGATTTGTAATTAAACAGCCGGTGTAAATGTTACAAGAAGAAATATAATAACAATACCTTCCACTTTGCTTTCTATTAATAACATTAAGTTGACTGCGTACATTGTTATACTCGGCCACACGCACCTAACATAAAAAAGAGAAAAGCAAAAAAAAATTCTTAAATGAATAAAGATTAATTAGCTATCGACAGGATCACTTATTTACACAAGCCATAATTTATATGGGGACAAGGTTGGAAGCTCAAGAAGGGTTTCAATATGAATGCATAAGGGAGCAACAAAGTAACCAAGAGTCAGTAGGATTCAAAGAGTTGAGTTCATAATATGTTGCGAGGAGGTTCAATTACTTGATAGAATATTCCAAACCAGTTATTCATGATTCATGAATCATAAAAGAGAAAAATCAAAGTGAAATAATCAAGAGGTATTTCTCCTCTTCTGCCCTCTATTCTTATTTTCCTGTGAAAACCTGTTGTATAGAAATCTAAACTCACTAGATCAGTTGCAAAAGTTGGAAAAACGCCAATATTTTGCATTTGGGCAAAATGCAGCTTCACCATAAAGAGACTGAATGAAAATGGCTTTAATCTAGTCCATTAGTTCCCACATCCTATCGGGCTCCCCAAAATCCCAGACATAATATTGTAGTCTCACTCCTCTCTTACATTTTAGTTCAGTGATGAGAAGGCTAAGCAATCTATAGCTCCTACTAAAATTGCCTCAACAACCTACATAAGACCTTTAATGGAATCCATACAATTTTATAGAAGCATTGGAAATACCATGGTTCAAAATTTATAACTTTTGCTGCTTTTCCTATCATCACTTAACATTCCTTTCTTGCTCACATATCTAACAGTAATCATAATCCAAGGAAAAAAATAAAAAAAATAAAAATCTGAAAGTCAGGGATAGGAAGAAAAGGAATGCAATGCCTGTAGAAGCATACTTTAAGATCGTCCTCAATCTTCGCCACTTGACCATGAATGCCATCAACGATCTCCCTCAAAGGTGACATGGTCGGGTACTTGGCTTCATCCCAAACAAACCTACAGCCCACAAGACACAAATTCCATCACTTTAAAATCCACAATTCTCTAATGGTCAATGACCCAAAAACTGATCCATAACTTTCCAATCTAATCTCAATGAATCCCAATATTTCTACCTGGTAAGATATGAATCAACCGGTACTCCATCGACCGTCAGAGCGCTGCTCTCAACTCCCGAAACCCTCTCTAGATCCTCGATCTGCCTCCTAATCTTGTGAGAAACACCTTCCACAAAGCTGTTTGACTGCAATTTCCATAATTCACAAAAAAATAAAAACTATAAAGTCACAACCTCAAAAAATATAGAGAAAGAAGAATGAGATCGAGCATGAATTGCGGAAAAAAGTAAGAAAGAGATAATTGAACAAAATAATTAATCACATAGCATTTTTATTATCGGCACTATCCGTAAACAAGTGCAATTTTCGAACAACTTGTGGAGTTTGAAGAAAGAAATAGAGAAAGCAATGAAAATTTGAGATTTGAATAGAAAGATAATACCTTTAAGAGATCGTCGCTGAGGGAGAGGAGAGAATCCAGGGTTCCAACACGGAGATTAGGAATATTAAACTGAGAAGACATAAATAGAAAACGAAAAGAATTAGGCATCGAAAATCAGATCTTGGAAAAATAAAATCTCACAAGGATGGAAATTTGGAGTTACTCTGTAGAGCGGGGTATCGAAGGAATGCTTGGAAATCTGGTCTTGAAAACTGTTCCATAGAGCAGATGCCGAACCTTGAACCGGAAGAGAAACCACCCAGTATCTGGTCGCCATTGAAGCTCAGTTCGTGTTTTCCAGAGTCGAGAGAGAGAGAGAGAGACCTTATGGTGCGGTCGCAGAGATCAATGTTCATTAAATTTTGGAGAGCCAATTATTTGTTATTTCTGTTTTTTTTTTTTTTTTTTTTT